>CM038678.1:703373373-703472810 GCA_021605205.1 Aegilops longissima
TTTCCTTTATGGATTTTCATAATCCTTCTCATTCCGGCCCGGGAACAAGAATATCTGGTGAAACTTCTTTAGGAGGGAGCGCCTCATATTTTCTATCTTCTATAGTTTCTCATCATTGATGGTGGCGGTTGTCCGTACGATGCAGCCTATTTGATTGCCGTAGCACGAGCGCGCTTGCTCGAGCGCCTTTGGCTCAAAATTGCCGTCGTCCATCTCCGTGACCACCAGTCTAGTATTCCCGAGTTTGTTAGGAAGCCGTTGCCTCTTTGCTTTCGGTTCTACACCGGCTCCGCTCCCCGAAGCAGCGCCAATCTCAGTCTCAGCACCGGTCTCGATGCTGGTCTGAGTCTCAGCGCCGGTCTCAGTCTCAACACCGGTCTGCGTGTTGGTCTCAGTCCCCGATTCCACCGGTGGGCCCAGCAACAACATCGGTTGATTGTCGGCAAGGCTAAAAATTAAATGCGCCGCCGGTGAGCGTCGTCATAATCACGAACCCTGTCCTTCATCGTTGCTAGCCATGTTTCCTATGATTAAATCTAGTCAATTAATTCTAGACCTAATAAAATGAATAATGACATAAAAAAGCCCTATTGTTTTGCAGGAACGTTGACTCCTTCCTGGTGCGGCAAATCCCGGGCACTCGATATGTCCTAGTTTGTAGCACAAGTCATGCGAAATTCACGGAAAATTTCGGCATGACCTTTAACTAAAAAGTGGACAAATCGAGAACCTGAAATTGCCGGAACAGAAATGAATCAACATTCGGCAAAACATAAACCCTCAACTTCATTCCTGGAAACAACAAAGCCACTTGGGCACAATCGAACCACTTCAATGAAAAGATATCACATGAGCAAACACTATTAAGGAATTTGCATATAACATGGCCACTTCAATGAAAAGATATAATCAACAATAATGGAATATGCAAATGAACATCAATGACATATATCATATAAAAACAATCTTGTTTTTTGTTTACATAGCAACAATTAGTTTGACCAAGTTTTCTAAAAGAAAAACAATTCTGTTTTTTGTTTATAGCTAAATGCCATAGCTACTGTTTTTTATTTATAGCTAAAAACTTTTGTTTCTTGTCTGAAGCTAAAAGTCTAGGAACTCCATTTTCTCTAACCCTTCTGACCTCACCAAAATTTCCACAGCAAGACCTTAGTACCTACACCCAATTTCTTCAAAAATATTCAGGTCCATAGTCCAAATAATTCAAATTTCATTTGAATGAAATTTGGAACAAATTCAGGTCCGTAGTCCAAATATTTTTTATAGCTAAGTGTTTTTTGTTTATAGCCTCTGTTAATTTAAATCTAAATGCTTCTATTATTTATATACCCTCTATTAGTTTAAAGCTAAATGGAATTACTGTTTAGGCATTTTCATAAAAATTGCCCTAGCTATTCCTAAAAAAATTGCTAATCATTTTTCCTAAATGCTATAAAATGCCTACTGCCCTAAAAAAATCTAGGGTTCATATGAACATCAACACAGTATCAACATATATATGAATTGCCCTAGCGAGAGAGAGAGAGGGTAGGGGCGGGAGGCGAGCCTTCACGGTCGTGGCGAGGCAGGCTCTGGCTCGGACGGCGGTGGTGAGGTCGAGGCGGCAGCAGTGAGCTCGAGGGAGGCGACTGTGAGGTCGGCAGCGGCCTCGGCGGCTGTGAGTCAAGGCGGCCTCGGGCGGCAGTGTGGTCGGCGTGAGGCGGCGGTGGTGTGGTCGGCGGCCTCGGGCGGTGGCGGTGGTCGAGGCGGCAGGCGGCAGTGGCGATGGAGCAGTTGGGGACAGGGTGGAGTAGAGAGGGGGGGGGGGGGAAGGACTTAGCGAAATTTTGAGCCCGGGCTGCCGGGATTTGAGTCAAACTAGCGATGGCGCGTTCTGCAGCAGCGTAGCTAAGGTAGCTATAGCGTGTTCGAGAGCGCTTCTGCTACTCCTTTCTGTTTATTTTCTTTTCTTTTGTTTTCTTTACATTTTCTTTTTTCATTTCTCCTTTTCTATTTCTTTCATTTTCATTTACTTTTCTACTTATTTTTCTATTTATTTTCTTTTTGATAGCGATGGCGCTCTGACATAAGCAGCTGCTACAAAGTTTTTAGCGATGGCGTGTACAGGAGAACCGCTACTACTATACCTAGCCTACCGGCATTAGTGAGGGAATTTTAGTAGTAACGCTTTTCTGTGAAGACGCGCTACTGCTAAAACAATGGTTGTAGCGTGGTTTTGAAACAAGCGCTAGCGCCGAGTTTTGACCAACACTACTGCTATACCTCTGTGTATAACATTTTCCCTAGTATTGTAAGTTTCTTTTGATTGGCCTTACTTCATGTAAAGGGACATCAGATTTTTGATTGATCCCGAGCTCGCCTATCTTGTGATAAAGGTATGTTGCTTTCTCTTCTTTTTTAGATGAGCAATAACAGTTCAGAAGTGCACCATAGGTTCGATGGTTCTTGGCCAACAAATTATTTTTCAGCTACCTCAACGACATGTACTTTCTAAATGAGGTCCAAACGTTTTCCATGGTCAGTGTACATCATGTTCATACCCTTGTATCAAGCATGAGCGTCAGAGTGGACTAAGTTAGCTACAAACAAACTTAATTATGACATGAAGAAGGATATCTCTGTTGCCATGCTGGTCAACTAAAATACACTCCATCCATAAGCTTTCTACTCAATTGAGATTATGAGCACTATATTGAGCCTAAGATAAAGAAGGAACCTTGAACAGAGTTTGCTTTCATGACATCAGGATAACAAAAATCTCAATCCACTTGGTATAGCCGAGTAACACTCAAAGTTATGTCAGTTACAGTATTAGCAAACTAAAGTCTGAATCATCAATGCCAATTGAAAATCCCATTTGATAGCAGAGAATGTATTTTCAGGACCCGGGGGCCTAGACTCCCGCTTATCCGAGCGTTCACCAAGAATACTAAACTTTGAGATCTGTGCCCTGTCTTGACCACCAGTTGCATTAGCAGGTCTGTGTGAATCCAGAGATAAGAATAGAAGCACCTCATCCCGCACCATAGCCATTTGGCATTCCTGGCCGTCGGATCTGGTTGCTTGATCGGATTTGGGCTGTCGGATCAAGCTCTCAGATGACCTGCGCCGTCGGATCTGAGATGGACACTGCTGGAATGAATAGTAATGGCACTAAAATGTAAATATCATGCCCCCACCGGGGTATTTTGGTCATTTCACTCGCCGAGGGTATAAAAGGGCCGGCTCCAGTGGAGGCAACCCTAGGCAGCCCCTTCCTTCCCCGCGCCTCCTCTTCCCCTCTCTCGTTCCTCTCCCTCCCGCGCCTCCTCTCCTCCGCCTCGCCGCCGCCTCCGCCTCCGCCTTCGCTTTCGCTGCCGCCGCCGCTCTCCAGGGCACCATCCATGACCTCCGCCGCCCATCTAGAGAGCAGGGGCAGCAGCATGACGCATGGCAACATCTGTCGTCGTCTCGCGGCCGAGCCACCGGGAGGAAGAAGAGAAGCGGAAGGCCGCCAGCTGGTGGTGTCACGAGAAGAAGAGCGAGAAGCTGCCCTTCACCCCGCAAGGACCCGTCCGGCGCCTCACCTTGAATGGCCTCGCTCGCCACAGCGCTCTCGGCCACCAGCGTCGTCTTCAACACTCAAATCCTTCAGCTCCGAGGGCCTTGGCGGCGCGGCTGCAAAGTGCAGGCCCAACAAGCTGGGCGGGCGGCGTCAATCTCAACCATCACCCGGAACCCTAGCCCCTCCCCCCTCCCCATGGCGCGGGATGACCTCCAAGAGGAGCGTCTGATGCGTGAGTGCATCCATCGTATCCTCCCCTTTGCTTATTCTTCTTTCTCATTTGATCTACGCGTGTGTGTGTGAAGTCTCATCTCATCTCTGCTCGTGTGCTGAGGAGGCCATGGAGTAACTTCTTGGTTCAAGGAGCACGTGGGCCAGCCAGATTCAGTCTTGGGATGACTTGTGGCTGCCTTCTCTCCCCTCCTCTCTCTCTACACCACTCAAATCTGAGTTGGATTCACCTTGCAACTATACAAGTAGTATGAACTGCAAAAAAAATTGAATGGTTTAACTTAAATTTGACCAAAATTGCAGCATCCTCCATCACCCCCTCTTGGATGTTCACTTTACTGTACGAATCAGTATCGCTTTGATTTTAAAATCAGCTTCAAAGCTTGCTTTCACAATCCTTTGATGTTCAGTGTACTCTATGCATCACTCAGGGCTTCCTGTTAATTTGCCTCACGGCTTTGTTGCTAGGTAAAATTATTTTATTAGGCTGCTCTCTCTAAGTGAGCACATTTGTATTGTTTGCAGAGGAAAATGCATAGTTCATTTTTCTTGAATTTTACTGCCATGTATGTGTTACTTGGAAATCAACCGATTGTGCCACCATTGGTGGATCTACATGTTTAACCGTTTCTTCATTGTTTCGCATAGGTACATGATTGTGATATAATATTGCGCGGAAGAAAAGCCACCGTTGCTTTTACAGCTTTAGGAGGTCCTGCAAGATCGATTTGCATTGTTCTCATGTATGATCTTCATATTATTCTATTCTGAAGTATTGGTTTATTATCAAGGAAGCATTGGGCGGAGGAGTTGAGTGCAGTTTTTATATCTTACTTCAAAGTCCTAAATGGTATGGTGAAAATCTTGATATGTACAGTTTCAAAGCTTCATCACATCATAGTAGGACAAATTTATATGCAGGTTGTCAAAAGCTTCATTTTTGTCCATTAGATAGTTTATATAGCTTTGTCACCAAAGGTAGGTTTCGCAGAGGGGATGCTTCTTGTGAACATTATATACGACCATGGGTCCGTGACAAAATTATCATAGCTCACATTACTAGGATTAGGGAACCTCGACCGTTTTTATAAAACATGCGCTACACCTCCAGTTTCATGGCGTGTTTCAGCCATAATTTCATTGTAGGTTTGCATAGGTAGATAAATAAATAGAACTCTTGCTGCCAACGTGTGTGTTTCATAAGCCTTCTTGTTTAAAAGAAATAAATCTAATTTGTCTCGGCCATAATTCTGCTATATGGAAACAATCGGTTGCTATTTCTTTTTTATCTGAACTGAGCCATAATTCTGCTGTATGTAAACAATCAGTGGTTCTTTCTATTTTATCTGAACTGAGACATAACTCTAATCTGTAACATATTGAGTTCATTTTCTTGGTTTCTTGTGATCTTTTACAGAAGGATTCACTCGTGTTTATTTCTATGAGTATATGTTTGAGCTACAAAAATTGCATTATATTTTCTGAGTCCCGAGATGGACCTTACTCATGATGGCGGTCTGTTTTTTTTTCACTTTATTAGTATCATGCTTACCCGAAACTTGTGCCTAAACTGGTATTGGTTTCATATGTGCTATAGATAATCCACCCTCCTACTTCTTTACAAATTGATACTTTTATATTGAAATTCTTAATTAATTTTCTATGATATGATATAAGGAAATAGTCACATGCAAATGTACTAATCTACTACTTTACCTTGCTGCTTTCCACTTTAGTTTATGCTTTTATATTAAAGAAATTAGTGTATGAAGCAGCAAATATAATGTTGGGTATGGGTAGCATGGGGCAGTGATCGACGGTGATGTTGTATCTGTATGGCAAGGAAGGATTGCTGTCGGGATGAGTGTGCATAAGGCGTTCTCTGTGGAAGCATCGCTTTCTTCGCGAGAAGCTCTCTGGCGACAATGGCCATGGTGGCTCTCTGGTGCCATGCATGGAGATCCATGATTGCGATGGTGCAGAGATCTATGTGAAGACCGTTGGGCTGATGTACTGCGATGAGGCGAAGCAGAAGCTGCTCAAGCAGCTTGTGTCACGAGTGCTTCACCTCATGTAGGTATATATGCATGTTCAGATACTCACATTTCAGTGTCTTTGCCTTTCTTTTGTTGCAAAACTCATGTTGCTTAGTCTGTCAGTAGATTTTACATAAGTTTCATGTGTGTTATATCTTATAGTGTGACAAGCTATGCCCCATCCATGTGTGTCATGTCAGAATTTAAAACCGCTAGCATTGATTTTCGGAGAGTGTGCTTACAAGACTGCTTAATTTCTTCTTATATAGTGTGATTATGATTTGCTTTCTACAGATTTTTTAAGTATCTGATTGGTTGAGTGCTTTGAATATGTACACGTAAGGTATCCGTTCGCTCTTTTGTATTATCTAAATCAGTGTGAATGTTTTGGTACCTTAACCCTGAATTGCGTTGTGATTCATGGTCTTTATTTCAAGTGATAAGAGCTGTGATTGACTCACTAGGGTGACCATGTCTTAGTGAGAAGCACCGTAGTAGCCTTTCTGTAAGTGGACAAGAGATATCATTGTTCGTGGCTTTATACATTTTTAGATAAATGGATCTAATTATGCAAGGTATCTATATAGACTACATGTTTGCTCATATTTGCCTTGTGTTTTAGGCCAAAGGGGCAGATGTTAGAGATGCCCTCCTAGCAGCAGGTGAATACCACCTCATGTCAATCATCTAACGTTTCCATAACAAATTTGCATCCATTTATTTAGATACTGCCGAGGGAGCAGCTGATGGAGGCGGTCTGCAGATGGCGTGCAAGTCAAGGAGGTCCACCACAAGCAGCCGATGATGGGCTCACCGTGAATGAGATCTCCGGTGGAAAGATGCATCCAGGCCCGGCCACCTCTCCACCATGGCGTGCCAGCCAGTTCTCTCTTGCCCTCCTTCTACACGGATCGTTGTCTCACCCACCGATGAGGCTCTCTCCACTCCACGATCTCTATTCTTTCCATCGTCTTAGCTTACAGGGCCTGGTTTGGTACTGGCCAGGAGGTGGCGAGGTACTAGATCCGCTATCATTATAGTTCCGATTGTAAAACAGAATACATCCAGAGCTGACCGAGACAGACCAGCAACCATTACCATCGACAATGTCTTTTCAGGTTTTCCCTTGTATTAAACTGCAGGTTACGCTCGCTATTGGTTCGGTGTCCAAACAGTTTCAAGTCAGATTTAGTAGTATAATTAGGTGACAGAAGAAATTAGACAAAGGCCGGTTTGATCCATACACATATGGACTGACAACGACAACCAAATCTCTAGATAGGAAAAAATAGCTGATGGATTGACTTGCTTTCATTTTTGGAGACTTAAGCACCTAATTTAGTTTTGAGTTCTACTCCTCTCATTTAGACTGCAGGGTAAATCATTTCATTGGAAACTACAAGTGAAATGGAAGGTAAGAATCTCATTTTGGCATCCACTATGGATACATGTGCAGATAGAGCAAGGTAGATTGATCAAAAGACTTGCAAAAATCAAAGAGGAGTAGGGAGAGATCAATGAGGCTGCTGAAATCATGCAAGAAGTTGCTTTAAGTTTGCACGCGCACTAGAATTATGGATAAACCGTTCATCTGCTGTAATCATGATGTGCTCATCTTCTGGTGCTCTTTTACGACAACCTTTAATTTTTTTCTCAACCAGAATTTGATTCTCGGTTGAAACATTTGGCCAATGGCAAGATACAAAAACTCATTTGTTGGAGCAGGTATGTTGCCAATTGACCACAAAGAATGCATTCTTAAAAAAACTTTGTATATCATGGCTACAGGTTCAGATGTGCCTGGATCGTGAAAGATTATTTGTGTGCACAAATTTTATCCAAGAAAGTTAACCCTAGGGTCTTTGATGCAGATACATCAAAGGAAAAAAGGAACTAAATAAATGTGACAATATGGTTTAGAAAGCCCCAAAGCCGAGGTGAGAAGCCTCCTCCTTTTTGTGCCTTTCCATGTGGCTCTCCTTCATGGTGCTGATTTGGTGTGTGGTTCCAGTGAGGGCAGGCAGGATGAGAAGGAAGCAGAGAGGAGAGATGTGATGTGAACCACCGACCGACCCTCCAGCGACTAGGCCTTCTCCCTCATCCTCAGCCCCGCCGCTGCCGCTGACGCCTTCAGGAGCAGGGGAGGCATCAGTGACGCTGCCAACAAGGCAGCGGTGAGCGCCCTCTCCGCTGTTCACCTGTTCTGCTCGCTGAGTGTCGGGCCATGGCTCATGTATGTTGATTCTCTTGTGCTCGCAGAGTTGTGGTTGGGGTTTAGCACCAGATTCCTCGCTCTTTGCATCTGCTGGGAAACTCTTGCTATGCTGTTGTCGGTGGCGGGGTTTGGGCATGCGGTGGGTACTCCTTTGGATTGGCATGGATGCCTCCGTGCTCGAGTGTGTTGTACCTACAGGTTCCCAGGTTCGTCCCTTCCTCTTTGTGGTGGTCGGGAAGATAGAATTTTCTTAACTGATCTAGGTGTTGTGAAATGCTCGATAAGTACTAATATTATTAGGATTTTGGTTCCATTACGATATAAATCCCAGAACCAACTTTCTTGCTTTTGATCTTGGGTAAAGAATATCATGTTGTTATGTTTGGAAGGCATTGATTGCTTTGTTTTACATTTAGCGTTTGGCATGATCCATGTTGATGATGTTTAGTAGAAGACTGCGGTACAGAGGTTGTGTTTTGGTGCTTTGGATGGATCCAGCTACCGATTTACCAATGCTACTGTTTGTGGTCTCATGCCTCTCTATCATGATTCTCCCAATCTGAAATGGAGAAACATTACTTTTTTTGACAGGGTTTGTCACACTTATCTTTAAGGCTACAATCTGGAGTCTCATGGAGGGGCGAAGATGATACCTAAGTAGTCTAGGATATTGCTTTCTTAGGGGTTCACCTATGTACAAGAATGACATGTTTCTTTCCCATGTAATATATTGTGATTTTTTTTGCTCAACATCATCTGGACTATGTATCTTTGTATGGTAGTAAATGGTATCCTGCATTTTGGTTTGGACCTGAGCACTAATTGGATAAGCTGCAAACTTTGTGTCATATTAGTACTTGCTCTCTCATGTTTGCGCTTAGTACTGAACTTAGTGTCAAGTGGTTACCTTACGTGGTCTCATGATTGCACTGAATTTGAACTCTATGCTACCTTAAAATCTCATGACGATGTTGAACTTAGATGATGTCTTGCTTCTATTACAAGTAAATGTTTCATCTTTTTTTATTTTGTTTAATACATATGCTAAACGAGGATTCATACTAACATGAACATTACTTCTTGATCACATCGTTCTGACCGGCACCCCCGCGCCAGGGCGCGATCCCGATCTAGTAGTAATTATGGGAGCAGGAATTTCTCGTACAACGAGCCTCACCCGGCCACTGCAGCTGCTGGCACTGAGAGAAAGACAGATCGAAATCCAAGAGAGAAGCTGCATGGGATATTTACAAAAAGAAAAATGTTTCTTTCAAAATCTAAAGAGAGAGATAGGATGTGACTGTGAGAGAGAACTCGGCTTTTTCAGAGAAGTGAGAGAAAGAATGTTTTTTTACTCAAGTGGGAAAGAGAACCTGTGTGAGAGGGAGAGGTTATTTCTTGGTAAAAAAATACTTTTGTCTGCAAGTGGAAGATACTTTGTTACACCGTGAGAGAGTTTCGCTAGTGCATGCTCAGAGGTGCATGCAGCATCTGCACGCGAGACATGGCGTGGGGGAGAGATGAAAAGAGATGTGACTTGTCTTGTCAACAGAAACAAGCCGGCATCGCTGTCGGAGCTGAGCACCTCTATTAAAATCATGAAATGGCCGACATGCATGCTTCCACTGCAAATGCACTGTGGTTTGTCAGAAAAGAGCACAAATCATGGTGATGCTCGACGCACAGGATAACCGAGGGTCGGGACTCCCGGGTGCTACCACATCTTTCCGTCTGTTTGCATTCCAAAGTCATAGTGCATCAAATCAGTATAAAAACAATGCAATGCATCCTTGCAAATCTCTAGTGCATAATAACAAGTGAAAAAGGACAAACTATTCGGTAACACAAGGGTGGTGCAAACTCAAGTCTGGATCATTATCAATGGCAATTGAACATCACATTTCTTCCCATTTGACAGTCAATTCATGAACAGATGATACATCATCATTGTGATGATTTTGTGGGTGTTCTGTACTACACTAAATTTAAGATCTGCAAAAACATAAAGGAACAACTTTTAAGCTGCAGGTGTAACTGAAGAACCTCGTCATCTGATGGACGGATCACCTCTCCGGCGCTGTAGCGGGAGCCGCCTCCTCGGCGGGCGGCTTCTGTGCCTGTCTACCTGTGCCATGGCCATTGCACATATGTGACTGGAGCAGTCTCGTCATTTATCAATACAAATATACAATGCCACTGCAGCTAAATTATGTATCAAAGCAAACAGATAGTGTACATTATCAAAACTCTACATATGCATGCTGAGCATCATAGACCATTGACTGTACATCGCGGGCATAGTACATGTTCAGCACCTACTTTTGTAAAAGTGCATAATAATATCTGGTGCCATTTATGTTCAACTCTTATATTATATACTATAACCAAAATGCAGGTCTCTACATAGGGCAATAAAATCCGGATCTTGTGATCTTTAGAAGAAGTACCTACGATCAATTCCACGCGTGCAACAGTCCAACTACTAAAAGAGCAAGGTTCGAAGCTAGAGCCTCTTGGTTAGTGCTAACGGATTCTACACCAACCTAACAACAAAGCACAAGAAGACCATGATGTATCAAGTCCTAGAAAGTTGAGTATTAGTTGTGTTGACGCTCAAAAGTGGCACGATCATAAAGAGTAGCTTGAAGCTATGTCAAGATTAATTCAAACCTATTGTTGAAAGTCACCATGGGATGGCTCTCTTTGAGAAGATCAAGATGGATATGAAAATGGCCTAAAACGGAGCTCGGATGCAAAAGTTATGACAAGTTCAGAGATGCTCATGTTGACACCAGATTAAGGAACGGCTTGAAACCCAATTAATATGGCCTCAGATGGAAAAAGTTTCAACATGAAAGTTGTGCGTCTCGTCGAAGCGGTTGATTTTAATATAAAAAACGTCTCAATCGGAGTTCATATGCAAAAGTTACAGCCAAAAATGCGCGGCTTCATCAGGATGGCCGGACACTCCGGGATGATCATCCGGGTTTTGGATTTCTCCGAGGATTGCTGGACACTCCGGGGATGTTTGTCCTGGTTTTGGATTTTTCTGCCGCAAACTTCGGAAAACAGCTGAAAACTCCCTCAAGATGGCCTCTGATAAAAAAAACTTTCAACATGAAAGTTGTTTGTCTCGCCGAAACGGTCAAGATTACTTTTGGGCTCATTTCCATCCGAAGTCATTTACTGCCTCAAACATGGCCCGCAATGTGCAGCCAGGTTGTAAACCGAACAGTTTTGGAAAGCTCGGATTCCGAATTTGACTAGGGTTTTGAACGTGGATCCAAGCTTTTTCCTTGCACGGGAAGTCCAGCCGCCTCTTTATATACCTAAGGGGTAATGGCCGATTGAACAACACACAATCGATCAAATCATCTACCACTTTTTATCTTATATCTTTTCTCCTTAACCCTAGTTCTTCTTCTTCCTCGTTCTTCGTCCGTTCTTCTTGTTGAAGGGCGGCGAACCTCGAACCCTAAAGGCGATCAGGTCGACCTAGGGCAGCCCATAACCCCCAGCATCTGACGGGGTCCCTCCCGGGCGTGTGGGGTTTCGCGTCCTGAAAAGCACCCGCCGGATTGCTTGCGTACCGCAGTTCCGATCGGGTCTCCTTCGATGTGAGCTGTGGTGCATCACCCTCGGCGTTGCAGGTAGACGGTGATGTGTTTGTGTGAGAACACACTTTTTGGCGACTCCGCTGGGGACGAAGCTTTGAACGGTCTCCAGCCCATTCTTGCTACGAAGAGATCGTCATCAAGTTGCTGTAATCTACAAAGGTACTATGAATACCCAATTCCCCTTCGTAGATGCAAATAATTCATATGTTGTTGCTAGATCACCTAATGAGCATAATGTATTGGCTAGCCCTAGTTTTATCAATCATGCATCTAATTATGCGCAAGGGCCGATGCAAAACAATCTTCATGCTTCAAATTCTTATGATTTTAGCAAGATACAACATATGTATTCTAACTCTCATGCATCGGCAACCCCACAAATCCATATGTCGATGAACAACATGGTGAGTTCGGTTAATAAATTTGAAAAACCTCATGTTAGAATTTCCAATGCCATGTAAGGAAGTGTTGTTGGGGAACGTAGTAATTTCAAAAAAATTCCTACGCACACGCAAGATCATGGTGATGCATAGCAACGAGAGGGGAGAGTGTCATCTACGTACCCTCGTAGACCGTAAGCGGAAGCGTTATGACAACTCGGTTGATGTAGTCATACGTCTTCATGATCGACCGATCCTCAGTACCGAACGTACGGCACCTCCGCGTTCACCACACGTTCAGCTCGGTGACGTTCCGCGAACTCACGATCCAGTAGAGCTTTGGGGAAGAGCTTCGTCAGCACGACGGCGTGGTGACGGGGTTGATGAAGCTACCGACGCAGGGCTTCGCCTAAGCACCGCTACGATATGACCAAGGTGGATAATGGTGGAGGGGGGCACCGCACACGGCTAAGAGAGATCAATGATCAACTTCTGTGTCCTAGGATGCCCTCCTTGAGGGAGTCCTGGACAAAGGGGTCCTCGAGCGTCCGGCCTATTAGCCATGGGCCGGACTGATGGGTTGTGAATATACGAAGACCGAAGACTGCACCCGTGTCCATATGGGACTCTCCTTGGCGTGGAAGGCAAGCTTGGCGATTGATCATGTAGATTCCTTTTTATGTAACCGACTCCATGTAACCCTAGATCTCTCTGGTGTCTATATAAACCGGAGAGAGTCCGGATAGGCGGATACTCATTATCATAACCATAGGCTAGCTTCTAGGGTTTAGCCTCTAAGATCTCGTGGTAGATCAACTCTTGCAACACTCATATTCATCAAGATCAATCCAGCAGGAAGTAGGGTATTACCTCCATAGAGAGGGCCCGAACCTGGGTAAACATCGTGTCCCCTGTCTCCTGTTACCATCGACGTTAGACGCACAGTTCGGGACCCCCTACCCGAGATCCGCCGATTTTGACACCGACATTGGTGCTTTCATTGATAGTTCCACTGTGCCGTCGGCAACGGGCTCGATGGCCCCTTCCATCGTCTATAATGACATTGTCCAGGGAGAAACCTTCCTCCCCGGATAGATCTTCGTATTCGGCGGCTTCATACTACGGGCCAACTCGCTTGGCCATCTGGAGCAGATCGACAGTCACGCCCCTGGCCATCAGGTCAGATTTGGAAGCTTGAACTACGTCGCGGACATCCGTGGAAATTCGATCTCTGACAGATCGGAGACCACGGCAACCGCTCCCCTTCGCCCCGATAGGCGTGGCTTAAACCTGTCATCGGGCGGCACCCAGGAGGTAGCTCGTGTAACCACTCTGGCCTTCGATCCGAAGCAGATCGAGTAATCCGAAGATGGGAAGCTCAAACCCCATCACGGAGGCTGCCGATTCTGCGGCGTTGGAGCCGCGCACAGATTCCACTTCATATGATATCTACATCAACGGAACCCCGGACTCGTCTCCGACAATAAGTTCCGAACCCTGCGAGTCCGCGGATACCAAACTCGATCGGTTATCGATCTTCAAGTTCAGCGCCGCAGACGTCTTTCAACACTCACCTTTGGGCGATGTGCTAAACTCTTTTAAGAACCTGTCCTTGACAGGTAACTCACAGCCGAACTATGTACGGTTCGGGAAAGGGGATGAGGAGGGAGAATTTTGTTTCCCACCCACCACCCACTTCATAGCCACCATCGATGACTTAACCGACGTGCTTGACTACGGCCCCGAAGACATCGATGGTATGGACGACGATGCCGATCAGGAGCAGGGCCAGAACCCGCCATTTACTGGACGTTGGACGGCCACTTCCTCATATTATGCCTACATGGTAGACACGTCAAAAAATAACAGCGGCGATGACAGGGAAAATCCAGCGAAGGAGGATCCCCCTAAAACACAACCAAAGCGCCGACGTCAGCAGCGCCACTCTAAATCCCGCCGCAGCAGGGACATCAATACCGGCGCAGAAGAGGACAACACTCCGGATGGCCCCGAAGAAACAGAAGAACCCGATGAGCAAACTGCCGAACGCGACAATCGGGAGCCAGGGCAAGTCAACCCTGACGAACACGCCACAGAGGAAAACTCGGAGGATGACAGTTACCATCCGCCCTCCGAAGAAGAGACAAGCCTCAGCAACGAAGACTTCATCGTGCCGGAGGACCCTCTGGAGCAGGAGCGCTTTAAGCTTCAACTCATAGCCACTGCGAGGAGTCTGAAGAAGAAACAGCAGCAGCTTCAAGCTGAACAAGATCTGCTCGTCGACAGATGGACTGACGTCCTGACAGCTGAAGAATACGGCCTTAAGCGCCCAGCCAAGAGCTACCCAAAACGCAAATTGCTACCTCGGTTCAATGAGGAGGCGCCAGAGCCCATACCTCCCCCGCGCAACACGGAACGACCACCTCGAGTTCGAAACAGTGCGGCGGATCAACCACCCCGCGGTCGGGATAAATTGGCAACTCAAGCCGAACAGCAGCTTGCCCCACCGCCCCATAAAAATAGAGACAAAACAACTCGAGATTACATGTACGACCTTCGACAGACCCTGGATAGCAGAGCAGGACACACAAGATCGATCTACGGATCGCGAGGACGTGCCCCAAGACACGACGACGGCTACCTATTCGGACGTGACAAACCTAACCACGCCCGAGCCGAATGCCGCAGACGGACTCCATCAGAGCTACGTCGTGATACGGCTCGATATAGAGGCGCCGCACACTCTCTCTGATTCATAGATGAAGTACTGGATCATGAATTCCGTGAGGGGTTTAAGCCCGTTAATATTGAATCATACGACGGCACAACCGATCCCGCAGTATGGATCGAGGATTTTATTCTCCAAATCCACATGGCTCGCGAAGATGATCTCCACGCCATCAAATACCTCCCACTAAAGCTCAAAGGGCCAGCTCGGCACTGGCTTAACAGCGTGCCTGAAAATTCTATCGGCAGCTGGGAAGATTTGGAAGAAGCCTTCCTGGACAACTTCCAGGCTACATATGTCCGGCCACCAGACGCCTATGACTTAAGCCATATAGTTCAATAACCTAGAGAATTAGCCAGGAAGTTTTGGACTAGGTTCCTAACTAAAAAGAACCAAATCGTCGACTGTCCGGTGCCGAAGCCCTAGCGGCCTTTAAACATAGCATCCGTGACGAATGGCTCGCCCGCCACCTCAGCCAAGAAAAGCCAAAATCTATGGCAGCCCTCACGGCACTCATGAACCGCTTTTGCGCAGGTGAGGATAGTTGGCTGGCTCGCAGCAAAAATACAGCTGGCGAGGCAGACCCCTCCGAGGTCAAAAGCAGCAGCGACAGGCTTCGATGCAACAGGCATAAACGCCGAAACAATAGCGACAACATTGATGACACTGCAGTCAATGCCATATTCAGGGGCTCCAAGTCCGGCCAGCGGAAGAAGCCATACAAAAGGAACAATCAGGGACCGTCCAGCTTAGACCGCATACTTGATCGTCCGTGCCAGATACATGGCACCCCAGATAAACCAGCCAATTATACCAACAGGGATTGTCGGGTTTTTAAACAGGCAGCAAGCTAAACACTGAAAACAATGAAAAGGGATCACAAAGCGAGGACGATGGCGAAGAGCCCCGGCAACCGAACACAGGGGGGCAGAAGAAGTTTCCCACCAGGTCAAAACGGTGAACATGATATATGCTACACACATCCCCAAAAGGGAGCGCAAGCGCGCACTTAGGGACGTCTATGCGGTAGAGCCGGTCGCCCCAAAATTTAATCTGTGGTCGTTGTCGGTGTCAAAACCGGCGGATCTCGGGTAGGG
Source organism: Aegilops longissima (assembly GCA_021605205.1). NCBI lineage: Eukaryota > Viridiplantae > Streptophyta > Magnoliopsida > Poales > Poaceae > Aegilops > Aegilops longissima. The sequence continues at coordinate 703,389,243 of CM038678.1, forward strand.
GGTACCGATCTGTGCGTCAAGGCTGATGGTAACAGGAAGCAAGGGACATAGATGTTTACCCAGGTTCGGGCCCTCTCGATGGAGGTAAAACCCTACTTCCTGCTTGATTAATATTGATGATATGGGTAGTACAAGAGTAGATCTACCACGAGATCGTAGAGGCTAAACCCTAAGAGCTAGCCTATGATGGTATGATTGTAATTGTGATCGGCCTTCTAAGGACCAACCTCTCCGGTTTATATAGGCACCGGAGAGGGCTAGGGTTTACATGGAGTCGGTTACAAGGAAGGAAATATAATATCCAGATCGCCAAGCTTTCCTTCCACGCCAAGGAAAGTCCCATCCAGACACGGGTCGAAGTCTTGAGTCTTGTATCTTCACGCTTCAATAGTTCGGACGTTGTACGCAGTCCGGTTGTCCGGATACCCCCTAATCCAGGACTCCCTCAGTAGCCCCTGAACCAGGCTTCAATTACGATGAGTCCGGCGCACAGTATTGTCTTCGGCATTGCAAGGCGGGTTCCTGCTTCAAATATTCCGAAGTAATCATCGAACACCTGAATTGTGTCCGGATCCACAAGATGGTCTTCACAATCGTGTCCGGATCCACAAGATTGGCTTCAACACCCCAGATCCGTCGATATGTCTGGATCCGTTCCTGAAGGCCAATGGGTGGCCTCCTCGATCCAAGAGGACGACATTGTGAAGCTTAGGGAGGTCGGATACCTGACCGCCGACATCCGACACAGGCTTCCTGCGTCCGGGCAGGTCATCCCCACACCGGAGCCTAATGAGTGCGTCGTTTTTGTCCAGCACTTCCTCCGCGGCCTGGGCTTCACCCTCGACCCCTTTGTGAGGGGGCTCATGTTCTACTATGGGTTGGATTTTCACGATCTGGCTCTGGATGCTATCCTCCATATCTCATCGTTCATTATCATGTGCGAGGCTTTTCTCCACATTACCCCACACTTCGGCTTATGGCTCAAGACCTTTAATGTGACGCGAAGATGATCGAGGATGACATGCGAGTCTTGAAGGTGCCGTAATAAGCAGAAACGTCGATGCCCCATGGCGAGAGGGTTCTTTCCCAGAAGTATCCAATGTATGGCAATGGAGGTGGTTTTACGTCACGGTTCCCAGAGGCACAAACTGGGTGGCTGCCCCCGAGTTTCGCTCGGGCCCTCCGTCACAGTTGGCGTCTTGGACGGACGTAGGACGGAATTGGGGGGCCGCTGGTGATATACCAGTGCTGCATAATCACATCCGGGAGCTTCTTGAGAGGGACATTAACCTTGTCAGCGTAATGCAAGTGATGTTAATCCGACGGATGTTGCCGTGCCAACGCCGGCCTCTCCGGATGTGGGAGTTCAATCCGGAGGGTCCGCGGACTGTCAAGCACTTCTTCGGCTTGAAGCTCAAAGAGATGGGAAAATTATTCTTCGGATGGAAAGTAGTGTGTCCGGATACAATCGAGGATGCGGGCCTAAGCTGCAATCGCCTAGATACTCAAGTAAGTAGCCCTGATACCGGACACCCTGTTTTGTATTTGTCATGATTGTTTATTCTAAAAATCATCCGCGTCCAGGAATGGCTCAGCAAGGCGGAGAGAATCAGGTGTCCGGTGCCACTTCCCGAAGGCTCGCCCGCCCCCACCATGGCCAAGATGCTCGACCGGGTACTCAGCAGAATGCCCTCGGGGAAAGACAAGGGGAGGAACGAAGAAACCGAACCCCACATGCTATGCATCCGAACCGGGGGAATTGTTACCTCCCCCAAGGAAGATAGTCGGGGAGGGGAGGCTAAAGCCTCCTCCCCGCGCGGGAAGAAGAGGGCCGCCTCCGAAGATTTGGAGGCGCAGATGCTCAAATTAGGGAAAAAGACATCCCGGGGGCCTTGCCTGCGGGCACCCTCACCGCACCATGCCCTCAGCAGGCCAGCCCTCCACCGAGCTGTAAGTTAATTTTTAATTGAAGGTACTGCGTTCCTCCTAGATCAATAACCAGGATTAAGTCTTTCACAGTCCGGCTAGCAGCCCTTCTCAACAGAGTTAAGTCTTGGGGATCTTCCTCTGGAGATGATGGAGAGCGAGACCCACCTACCTCTCCGGCTCATGAAGCGGGCGACACCGAGGTGTAAATCACGGAGGAATCCGGATCTGCCGAAGCCGGAAGCCAATGTGTCAGCCCCCCTGAGCCCAGAGCGTTTGGCTCCCACGAGGGGGGATGGGGAGGGTCCGGCACAGTTTGATGTCCGGCCAGACGTACTGACGGGCCTACTGGAGCGAGCTGCGCTCTCGGAGGAGCACCGCTTATTAATGAGCATGGTGCTCAAGAAGATTTCATCCGCTAGAAGCGGTTTGAGTGAAGCATTTACATGTCTGCTCAGAGGTTTGAGGTATGTAGTGAAGAATACACTATTTTTGGCTGTGAGGCACGCGTTAGGTGTTCTCCGTATAGATAGTAGCCCCTGAGACTCTGGTTGCCCGCCCTAGGCGGCAAACGGGGGATCATAAAGTAACGATTGCACTGTAAATATGTGCAGGTACCTGCAGGTCCGGCCGCCGACCAGTCCGTTGAAGTTTCCGAACTGACCAGGTAGATTCGATCGATTGATGCCGATATCACGCTGGCGAACGAGCGGCTGGACAAATCACAAGGTATGTGCTCTGCCTTCCTTTGTATAGGAAAATATGGAGGCGGCATGATATTAATATAATATGTTCGGACTGCAGATGGTGCTGCTGCCGTGGAGGCCCTGACGGCAGAACTTGTCCAAGCCAAGGAACAAGCTTGGGTTAGCAGTGCGGCTGCCCTAAAGGCGGCTGAAGAATTGAGAGCCGAACAGGCTGCTCATCGCCGAAGCGAGGAAAAGATAGCCGAAATGGCTGTTGAGTTAAAAAATGCCACTGACCGGTATGAGCTCCTTGAAAAGGAGCATAAGGATAGTTTGGCCAAGCTGGACAAGGCGCGTAATGCCACCAAGGAAATACGTACCATGCTCAGGGGTGCGCGAGAGGAACTTCAACAGGCCGGTAAAATCGCGACTGGAGGCTCCTACTTGCTACGGACGAAGTTTTTCGATCCGAAGTACGCTCCCCTGGATGGGCGCTAGAGTCCTATGGACGCGTATGCGGATTTGGCGAAGAGTACGTATGACGCTACCAAGTTCTTCGAGGATCAGGTTGATAAGTGGAGAAGCTTTTCTGTTCGCAATTCAATGCTCCCACTCGCCCGCTGCCTTTAAGTGACAAGATGGCTGCTGTAGCGGAGCTTCACAGGCTGTCCGGTCTTGCAATGCGGTCTGTGATGGACCATCTTTGGCCGAAAGGGCCTAAGCCGGACAGTTACTTTGGCTTGGTGCAGCAATTCCTTGGGGTCGGGCCTCGGATCGACGCCATGAGGAGGTCGGCGCGCAAGAGGGTGCACGAATGGCTCTTGGCCGCGTTAAAGCCTATTGGATGGATATGGAGGCCACCTCTATAGTGACCCAAGATCCGGCGGGGGGGCCAATATTCGGCCGAGCACTACTTAGCGCAGGTCACAGAAGGTGCCCGCCTAATAGAGGCGCATTGCTCGAAGAATGTCTTATTCGAGTGATGAATCGAATCATTGTAAGAACAATGTTATTTTGGTTATAAGGCTATATTTATACTTTTTGCCCAAAAGTATTATTGTGTCCCCTGTATGCCGTTTACATATATATATATATATATATATATATATATATATATATATATATATATATATATATATATATATATATATATATATATATATATATATATATATATATGATGTAAATCTGAAAGATAGCAATAAATCGGCTTCAGCCCCACGCAAAACAATGAGGGGTGTTCACAAAAAATATGCTTAATCACACTTGATCCAACGTCTTGGTCCATGAAGGAGGTGATCGCATGTCGAACTAGGCAACCGGACTATATAGCTGTAACACTTTCGCTTAGCCATGGGAATCTAATGTTGGGGCTACTATGCAGCCCCTGGTACATTCGCGTGCATCCGAATACGGGCGCGTGTGTACATGACCGGGAAACGGTCCTTCGTTAATGCGGAGGGATCCTAAAGATTCTGAGAGGTCTTCGAGTGGTTGAACAGTCTCTCGCTGTATCATCACAGTCAGTTTTCGGCTTTTTCTACCGAGGTGCTCATCCGGAATAACCAGGGCACAATCGCAGTAGTTCTCCTTTTGCCACCTTATCCGATAATAACGGAACGTAAGGCGGCAAACCCTTGAGCCGGGCAAACTCAACATTTGACCAAAGACATGATTCCCGAGCTGCTGCATATAAGGCCAAACTCGTGACGCTGAACACTCCCGAAGGTGTTCGGACTTTATAGTAGACGATGGGCTCAAGAATGCCCATTCATTATAAACCCTGTGTTTCCTGGTACGTGCGTTAATCTGTCGTGGCAAAATGCCAAAAACAGCAGTATCCTCTGTGGGTACGGAACCCATGGGATGGTTAAACAACAAGAGGCAATAGAAAAGGTTTACACAGGGGCTTAATCTAAAAGAAACCTGTTGAGCGGGCCCTGCTGCATGTCTGCGCCTTTGTCTCCGTTGTGCCGTATCTGGAAGGGTATCGCGAAAGTTGTATCTTGGAAAAAGGAAACTCATAGGAGGTTACGGTGTTAGTACGCGATGGATAAAGTGTAAGCCATTGGCCTGCCAATGAGGTTGAGCCAAGTGTGGGGCTTTATTAGGTAGTTGTAGCCCACGGTATCCGCTATAGGATTACATATCTGATTGCCACAGTTCGATCTGGGCTACCGGACTCGTCTAACCGTGTCCCTGGTCTTAACGACCGGTCATATTTTTGATGTTGGAGGTCACTTATAGTCCGGCCGCGAGGGCCGTCGCGTGTTCCTCTGCGCGTGACAAGCGCTCTGTTATTCCACTAACGGTGATGACGCCACATGGACCGGGCATCTTGAGTGTAAGGTAGCCATAGTGCGGCAATGCGTTGAAATGGGCGAAGGCCGTTCTTCCAAGCAATGCATGATAGTTGCTTTGGAAGGGTGCGATGATGAAGAGTAGCTCTTCGCTTCTGGAGTTGGCTGGAGAGACGAATGTTACCTCAAATAGAACGGAGCCCCTGCTGTGGGCTTCAACGCCTGGTATCACCCCTTCAAAGGTGGTGTCGCTTTGGTTAATTCTGGATGGGTCTATCCCCATCCTGCGGATAGTGTCCTCATATATTAAATTGAGACTACTGCCGCCGTCCATGAGGACATGGGTGAGATGGTATCCTTCGATTATTGGGTCAAGCACCAAGGCCTCTGATCCTCCGCGCCGAATACTAGTTCGGTCGTCCAAGTTATCGAAAGTGATCGGATAAGGCATCCAGTGGTTTGGTATGAGTACGATGGGCTCGATATCGAGCGTGGCTCTATGCGCGCGTTCGTGCCTTCTCATGGATGTGTGAGTCGCGTGGATCATGTTCATTTTTTTAACCTCTGGCAGGAATTTTTTCTGTCCCTTAGTGTTCGGCTGGTGAGGTTCATCCTCGTCTTCACTTGGTGTTTCCCTTCCCTTGTGTTTGGCATTTAATTTATCGGCCTGCTTGAAGACCTAGCACTCTCTGTGCATGTGGTTCGCAGGTTTGTCAGGGGTGCCATGAATTTGGCATAGTCTGTCTAGGACTCTATTCAGACCGGACGGTCCTTCTTTACTGCCTTTAGATGGCTTATTTTGCTGAATAGGTCGAGAGCCCCTGAATCCGGCATTAACCATCGTGTTATCCGGGCTCTCTTCCTTGTTTTGGCGTTTGTTTTTATGACACCGTGGCTTCCCGTTGCCATCCCTTATTTCAGATGTGCTGGGGTCGCTCGTGCCTTTATGGGCTAGCCAGCTATCTTATCCCGCGCAAAAGCGGGTCATAAGGCTTCTTAGGGCTGCCATTGTCCTTGGCTTTTCTTGGCCGAGGTGTCAGCGAGCCACTCGTCACGGATCTTTGTGTTTGAATGCCGCTAAGGCTTGACATCTGGACATCAACAATTTGATTCTTCTTAGTGAGGAATCTGTTCCAAAGCTTGCGGGCGGATTCTCCGGGCTGTTGGACTATGTGACTTAAGTCGTCAGCATCCGGAGGCCGGACATAGGTCCGTTGAAAATTGGCCCTGAATCCTCGAGTTCCTCATAGCTCCCAATTGAATTTTCGGGGAGGCTTTTCAACCAGTGCCGAGCTGGTCCCTTCAGTTTGAGGGGGAGGTATTTGATGGTGTGAACGTCATCCCCACGAGCCATATGTATGTGCAGGATAAAGTCCTCGATCCAGACCCCTGGGTCTGTCGTTCCGTCGTATGCCTCTATGTTCACAGGTTTAAAGCCCTGTGGAAATTCATGGTCCAGTACTTCATCGGTAAAGCACAGGGGGTGAGCAGCCCCTCTGTATATGGACGTGTTGTGGCATGCCGTCGGCTGTTGTTGTGTCCGGTGTTTATTCCGGACAGGTATTCGATTGGCGTAATCGTTTTGGTGACCATATTCCCTCGCCGGGGTGCGTCCTTTGGATCCATAAATGGGCCTGGCCGAGCCGGCTTTCTTATTCAGGTGTTCACGTGGATCGTGCGCGGCGTCGGTAGCCGCTTTGTTGCGGTTATGAAGTGGTACAGCTTCGTCGTCGAATTCTGTCAGTAGCTTGCGTTTTGGATAGCTCTTTGTATGGCGATCATCGCCGTATCTTTCTTCAGTGTCTAGCACTTTATTCCATCTGCGGTTGAGCGTTTCCTGTGCAGCTTTGAGCCGTTGCTTCTGCTTCTTTAGACTTCTTGCGGTGGCCATAAGCTTTCTGTGGAGGTTATCTCGTTCCACGTGTTTTTTCGGGATTGCATCATTATCCGGACTGTTTTCCTGTGCTAGTTCGTTTTGATAACCTCGTCCGTCGGGATCATTGTCCTCGGGCGTCTGCTCCGAACTGTGTTCAGGGTGACCTGGTTCGTCCTGCTCCATCGCTGGGTCCGTATGGTCGTTGTTGCCTTCGGATTTGATTGTAGTATCGATCCCTCTGGCGTTCTTGTCACTATTGTTACTGTTGCTGGACTTAGAACGGCGTCTGCGCCATCGCTTTGGCTTTTGTCCGGGGGTTTTATCGTCCGGATTGTCGCCTTTGTCCTCTTTGGGCATATCCCTCATGTATATGTCGTGTGACGAGGGGGAAGTCCGGCGCCCCATAGATTCCGAATCTTCTCCGGCATCGTCGTCCATACCGTCGATGTCTTCGGAGTCGAAGTCAGGCACGTCGGTTAAATCATCGACCGTGGCTATGAAGTGGGTTGTGGGTGGGCAACGAATTTCTTCCTCGTCTGCTTCCCACTCGAACCGGACATAGTTTGGCCCAGAAATTTCTGTCAAAGAGAGAGTTTTCAACGAGTTCAGCATGTCACCAAAGGGCGAGTGCTGAAAGATGTCCGCAGCGGTGAACTCCATTACCGGAGCCCAACCTGGCTCGACCGGCTCGGGAGTGCGCAGACCGGACTCAACATCCGGATACGAATCTGGGGGTCCTGAGTCATAGGCCACCGCAAAGGTAAGGCCCGTGTTCGGCTCCACCGTCGATGAGTGTGCGACCTGGGGGGCGGGGTCCATCCCTCCGTCCTTAGGCAGCGCAGCCTGCTCTTGATCTAGGTCCAGGGATACTACGGGGGTGATACCCCGAGCATCGTCCGACGGCAGGTCTAAGCCGTGCTCGTCGTGACTGTCCGGTGCTCCTGGCATAGGCCCAAATCCATCGAAGACCCAGTCCCCATTGATGTCCGCCGTGTAGTTCAGGTTTCTGAACCTGACACAGTGGCGAGCGTGTTGTCGATCTTCTCGGATGGCTGCGAGTTGGCCCGCGAGGCGGCCCGAACACGAAGATCTGTGCGGGGAGGAAAGTCTCGCCCTGGACAGCGTCGTTGATGATGATTGAAGGAGTCATCGAGCCTGACAGCGACGGCACAAAGGAACTCTCAATGAAAGCACCAATGTCGGTGTCAAAACCGGCGGATCTCGGGTAGGGGGTTCCGATCTGTGCGTCAAGGCTGATGGTAACAGGAAGCAAGGGACACAGATGTTTACCCAGGATCAGGCCCTCTCGATGGAGGTAAAACCCTACTTTCTGCTTGATTAATATTGATGATATGGGTAGTACAAGAGTAGATCTACCACGAGATCGTAGAGGCTAAACCCTAAGAGCTAGCCTATGATGGTATGATTGTAATTGTGATCGGCCTTCTAAGGAGCAACCTCTCCGGTTTATATAGGCACCGGAGAGGGCTAGGGTTTACATGGAGTCGGTTACAAGGAAGGAAATATAATATCCGGATCACCAAGCTTGCCTTCCACGCCAAGGAAAGTCCCATCCGGACACGGGCCGAAGTCTTGAGTCTTGTATCTTCACGCCTCAATAGTCCAGACGTTGTACACAGTCCGGCTGTCCGGATACCCCCTAATCCAGGACTCCCTCAGTCGTCATCCCCGATCAGCTTTGATCATCGATATCGTCCGACTAGTATTCGTCATGGCTGTTCAGCCGCACTGGTCCTCGATCCGATCATCGACGGATTCCACCTGACAGGCGTCCTTATGGACGACGGTAGCAGCCTGAACCTGCTCTATCAGGATAGAGTGCGGAAAATGGGCATTAACCCCTCACGGATCAAGCCCACAAAGACTACCGTTAAAGGAGTCATCCCCGGCGTAGAGGCCCGTTGTATGGGCTCAATCACGCTGGAAGAGGTCTTCGGATCTCCGGACAACTTCCGTAGCGAAGAACTCATCTTCGATAGCGTCCCCTTTTGTAGCGGCTATCATGCCCTGCTCGGACAAACTGCGTTTGCTTGATTCAAGGCGGTGCCACATTATGCTTATCTTAAGCTCAAGATGCCTGGCCCACGCGGCGTTATAATAGTCAACGGAAATACAGAATGTTCTCTCCATACAGAAGAACACACCGCCGCCCTAGCAGCAGAGGTACAGAGCGGCCTTCTCAAGCAGAACCGGAATCCGGCTGCCGAGCCCCTGGACACCATTAAAAGAGTCTGAACTACGATGCAGTTGGACAGCCCGGCCCGTCATGAGCTCGACTAGCAATCCAGCCTCCGTCCCGGTCCCGATCACATAGTGGCGCTTGTACCACGCGTACATACTTACGCACTCAAGATCCCATGGGCATCGATGGAGGCATAGCTTGTGGTCCACAGTACGGCTCGACCGATCCGGGACTCACACATACTTTCACCTTTTTTCTCCTTTTTATTTTTTGTTTCAGGTTCCTTTTTCCGTGGGCCAGACCACCAGTCCTTTCGAAGGATCGACATACAAAGGCGGCAAGAAGCATAGGTGTGTAAGGTAACCTCTATACGTTCTTCTTGACGGTATTTATACTTATTCTTCAGGACCCGCACGCTGCACCCCCTCGATTCCGTCATGTTAAGTAGCCCAGATGCTTATTTGTACAAGGTACGCCTTGACGTACCCATACATTTATAATAAAAACAGTTTGCGGCCCAGTTTCTGTGGTTTTCGCTTCTTATTGCATGTTATTCCAATTTTCTTATCGATCGCATCCGTGCAGTTTGGCACGTGTCATATTCGCCAGGGGCTCACCATCGCCCCATAATACGGTAATAAAGTCCGAACACTTCTTATAGATAAGTTCGGCACCCCAAATTTGGCATTATATGCATTGGCTCCGAATCATGTCTTTGGTCAATAGTTGGGTTGCCCGGCTCCTGTGCTTGCTACCCTATGTTCCGCTACATCGGCTAGGGTAGTAAAGGGAGAACTACTGCGATTGTGCCATGGCCTAAACCGATGAGCACCTCAGTAGAGAAAGCCGAAAACTGACTGTCATGATGCGGCGAGAGCCGGTCAGCTGTTCGGAGGTCACAAATCGTTAGAGATTTTTTCCGTGTTACGCGTAGGATCAGTACTTCCCGATCAGACGCTGACAGCACTCTGGTTCGTATACCAGGGCCTGCGCCCATGTTTTATTATAAAACTCCCATGGCTAACTGAGGGCATTTAAGCCGCATAGTTTGATTGCCTGGTTCGTTGTGCTAAACAACTCCTTCAAGGACCATATAATTGGATAAAGATTGTTTAGATCCCATCCCGAACACCTCCGTACTACCTACGTGAGGGCAGAAGCCGACGACTGGCCAACCCTCAGATTAAATATAACACGACCGCACAGGAGGAAACAACTAAAACATAATAAGCATTATATTACAAACCGGCTTTGTTTTTATCATACAAGGCAAGGACAAAACATGAGTGTATCCATTCGAAAACAATGTCCTGCCCGCACTGCGCTGCTGCAAGTCGAGACCCTTCGAGGACATCCGCAAAATATCGCTCAGGTGTGCGGTGCTCCTTGCCCTCTGGCGGCCCCTTGCCCACCTCGACGCCGTTCATCTTTGCCCACCACATCTTGCAGCAGGCGAAGGCCATGCGGGCACCTTCGATGCAGACTGATCGCTTGGCGATGTCTAGCCGAGGACAGGCCTCTACCACCCGCTTCACGAGGCCAAAGTAACTGCTGGGTATCGCCTCGGCCGGCCACAATCGGAATATAAAATCCTTCATGGCCAGTTCGGCCACCCGGTGCAGCTCGACCAGCTGCTTCAGCTGATCGGTAAAGGGCACCGGATACTCTGGCACGGCGTACCGCGTCCAGAACAGCTTCTCCGTGGAGCTCCCTTCTTTGGCCCGGAAGAACTCCGCCGCATCGGACACGCTGCATGGTAGATCCGCAAAAGCCCCTGGGCAACTCCGAATTCGGGTTAGTAGAAGGTACTTCCTCTCTGCATACTGACTTTGCATGTTAAATGCCTTACCCGCCGCGATCTTCCTGGCCTCCTGGATCTCCTTGAGGGCATCCCGGGCCTCAGTCCGTGCGGCCTCCGCGTCCTGATGAGCCTTAGCGAGTTCGGTCTCTCGGACCGATGCATCACGCTCCAAGGCCTCGCACTTCTTCACCGCGTCCTGGAGCTCCTCCTGAACCTCGCCGACCCGGGCCTTGAGCTTCTTACGGGCGGCTTGCTGCTGGATAGCCTATATTGGGATTTTCTCTCTTTGTGTCACTTACCTCGAAACCTGTTAGCAGGCTGCGACAGGCTTCGGTCAATCCGCTTTCAGCGGACTGAATCTTCTCAATCACCGTGCCCATAAGGACACAATGCTCCTCCACGATGGCGGCGCCTTGTAGAACCTCCATCAGATTGGTCCCTGCCCCTGGATGGACGGGGGTCACCGGTGGAGCTGCGGCACCTCCCTCTTGCGAAGGAGGACGCGCTCCGGATTCCGGAACCACTTCGGTCTCTGGAACCATGTTCGGCTGAGTGCCGAACTGAGTACAGCCCCTACTTTCAGTCTCCAGCGGGCCAGAATCCTCCTGGTGCCCAGGGACGGAGGTTTCGCCTTCTGGCGCCTCCTGAGCCCCTCCCCGGCCCGGGAAGGTCCTTCGGGACCTCACTTCCTCATCACCCTCGACCTCGGGGGAGTGAGCGGTCGGTGGTGCCTCGCTGGCCATCTCCTTTGGATCAAACGAACCTCCGGATGAGGAACGCTGGATACTGGCGCGGGCCGGACTGTAACGATGCAATTGAATCGCGTTAAACACAATGAAGACGAGAGGCCGGATACACGGGAATGTGTGAGTCATGGAACTTACGACGCGGCTCGGGGTTTAGTGCGGAGGTGTCGCCTGATACGTCTCCAATGTATCTATAATTTATGAAGTATTCATGCTATTATATTATCCATCTATGATGTTTTATATGCATTTATATGCAATTTTATATGATTTTTGGGACTAACCTATTAACCTAGAGCCCAGTGCCAGTTTCTGTTTTCTCCTTGTTTTTGAGTTTTACAGAAAAGGAATACCAAACAGAGTCCAATTGATGTGCCAATTTTTGATGATTTTTTATGAACCAAAATAAGACCACGGAGCATCGGAGTTGGGCCAGAAGAGTCCCGGGCTGCCCACGAGGGTGGGGGGCGCGCCCACCTTTCTCGTGGATAGCCCGGAGACCCCCCTGACGTGAAACCTACGCCAAAAATTCCTATAAATACATAAACCTTCTGGAAATAACCTAGATCGGAAGTTCCGCCGCCGCAAGCCTCTGTAGCCAAGAGAAATCAATCTAGGCCCTCTCTGGCACCCTGCCGGAGGGGGCCATCATCACCGGAGGCCATGGAGGAGGATCTCTGAGGGGCCATCATAGCCATGATGGCCAAGGACCAGAGGGGGAAAGCCATGGAGGATGAAGCACAAGGGGTAGAACCTCTCCTCCTCTCTCTTGGTGGCACCGGAGTGCCATCGGGAGGGGAATCATCGCCGCGGTGATCGTCTTCATCAACATCACCATCATCATCACCATCCTCATCTCTTTTACGCGGTCCACTCTCCCGCACCCCGCTGAAATCCCTACTTGAACATGGTGCTTTATGCCACATATTATGATCCAATGATGTGTTGCCATCTTATGATGTTTTGAGTAGATATCTTTTGTCCTTGAGTTGATTGATGATCTGGATTGGTACGAGTTGTATGTTTTATTTTGATGATGTCCTATGGTGCCCGCCGTGTCGCGCAAGCATGAGGCATTCCCGCTGTAGGGTGTTGCAATACGTTCATGATTCGCTTATAGTGGGTTGCGTGAGTGACTGAAACACAAACCCGAGTAACGGGGTTGTTGCGTATGGAATAAAAGGGGACTTGATGCTTTAATGCTATGGTTGGGTTTTACCTTAATGATCTTTAGTAGTTGCGGACGCTTGCTAGAGTTCCAATCATAAGTGCATATGATCCAAGTAGAGAAAGTATGTTAGCTTATGCCTCTCCCTCATATAAAATTGCAGTGACGACTATCGATCTTGTTAACAATTGCTTAGGACAATTCCGCACACCGACCCACCGTTATTCCACACTCGCTATTTATAATATTTAGTAATATATTCTAACTTTATGATTACAGCACCTACTTTTATATTTTAGCTCTCCGATATGATGCAAAGTTATCCTCTTCGTACCCACAACGTAGTTTTATTTCTCGTTTCTAGTTGGAAGCAAACGTTCGGTGCACGTAGAGTCGTATCAGTGGCAGATAGGGCTTGAGAGAATATTGATCTTACCTTTAGCTCCTTGTGGGTTCTACACTCCATACTTATCAATTCCACCTTTGGGAATTGCTATGATGATTCCCTGCACTTGGGGATTATCAAGCTCTTTTCTGGCGCCGTTGCCAGGCAGCAATAGCGTGGGGTTGATATTCTCGTGTGTGCTTGTATGCTTTCTTCACGAAGTAGATTTTGTTTTTTCCTTTTTTTACTGTTTAGTTGTGGGTGAAACATACAATTTTTTTTAAATAATGAAAATACAAAAAAAAAATATTAACTTGCCTCTCATGCCTAAAAAAGTTTTTCAAAAAGAGAAGTGATTGGAAAGTTATGCATTGAAGAAGTGAGGGTCGACCTTGAGCACTTGTTTTCATGCTCACGGAAAAAATGAAGAATTTTTCATGGAAGTTTCTCTGTAAATAATTATCCACTTGTATATATCCATTGTTTTATAAAAATAATGTGCCAAGCTTTGGTTTTAGTATGATAAGATTGCTTGCTTACTATGTGCAGAACAAAAACAGAAACTTTGGCTGTGGTGCATGAATTTACCTTTTTTACTGGAAAATTAAATGGGTCTGAAAATTTTTGTAAATTATTTCTGTGCAAATATTTCAAATTTTCAAATTTATTTCATAATTTTAGAAGTTACAGAAGTTTACTAAACTTCCAGATTACTACAGACTGTCCTGTTTTTGACAGATTCTGTTTTTCGTGTGTTGTTTGCTTATTTTGATGCATCTATGGCTAGTATGTAAGTGTATCAACCATTGAGAAGTTGTAATACAGTAGGTTTAACACCAATACAAATAAAGAATAAGTTAATTACAGTACCTTAAAGTGGTAGTTTGCTTTGTTACACTAACGGATCTCACAAAGTTTTTGTTTAAGTTTTTGTGAATGAAGTGTTTGAAGAACGAGGAGTTACCGATGTGAGAAGAATAAAGAGAGACAAGAGTTCAAGCTTGGGGATTCCCAAGGCACCCCAAGTAAGTATTTTAAAGGATACTCAAGCATCTAACTTTGGGGATGCCCCGGTTGGCATCCCATCTTCTTCTTCAACAGATATCGGTATACCTCGGTTTTTGGTTTGTTCACATGATTTGTGTCCTTTGTGTTTTTGTTTTTCTTTTAAGAACCATGATAGTATGAATAGCCCTTCATTGATTTATAGAATACTTCATGTGCTTCACTTATATATTTTAAGTATGATCTTCGACAATGCTTTGTGTGCTTCACTTATATATTTTGAGCTTGGACATTGGTTAGTCTATATTAATTGCAGAATGCTCCATGAACTTTACTTGTATCTTTTGGAGTATGAATCATACTATAAATTAAAGTGGGTTTAGAAGAGTTTCAACTTTAGGAATTAGTGATCCCACTATCTTGGAGGGTGTCGAATCTTAGTGTGATATTTATGAAAGTGGGTTTGGAAGAGTGTCAACTTTAGTTAGTATTCCATTATTTCGGAAGAGGTTCCAATTGAGTATGAGAACAAAGTTTCTATCCATGATGCTACTGAAAATTATTATGAGGAAGGAATATATGCTTATAGGAGTTGCAATAATATCAAGTTTCCTCTCTATGTGCTTAAAGTTTTGAAGTTATACTTGTTTTGTCTTCCTATGCTAGTTGACTTTTATTCCTATAAATTGTGTGCCCACAGAATCCCTAGGTATAGGAAGTGAGTTAGATTTAAATGTGCTAGTTATATTCTTCATGATGCTCTCTTTGTGTTTCAACTCTTTTCTTTTATGCGAGCATCATTGAAATCATCATGCCTAGCTAAAAGGCATTAAAGAAAAGCGCTTGTTGGGAGACAACCCAATATTTACCCTTACTGTTTTTGTGTGTCTACATGATTAAGCTACTGTAGTAATCATGTTTTATAGCTTTTGTTTCAATAAAGTGCCAAGTAAGACCTTTGGGAAGACTTGGGTGAGAGTTAATGTGATCTTGCTATAAAAAACAGAAACTTTGCGCTCACGAGATTAGCTGTCATTTTTTACACAAGAGTGCTTTTGAGTTGATTCATTTTGAAGAAGATTAATAGACAAATTCCTCACGTCCACCAATTTATTTCATAATTTTTGGAGTAGCATAAGTATGGTTATTGTTCAGATCATTACAGACTGTTCTATTTCTGACAGATTCTGTTTTCATCGCATAGTTTGCTTGTTTTCTAGTTTCTACGGCTTATATTTCGCAATATAAATTGTAGAAATTATATGGTACAGTAGGGATTGTGTGAAAACAATTATGAACCTTGTCTTTTACAGCACCAAAGTGAATGGTTTACTCTTTATCATACTAACCTATCTCACGAAGTTCCATTAAGTTTTGTGTGGTTGAAGTTTTCAAGTTTTGGGTGAGATATCGATAGGAGGAGAATAAGGAGTGGGAAGACCCTAAGCTTGGGGATGCCCAAGGCACCCCAAGGTAATATTCAAGGAAGACTCAAGCGCCTAAGCTTGGGGATGCCCCGGAAAGCATCCCCTCTTTCGTCTTCAAAACTATCGTATACCTTACTCGGAGCTATATTTTTATTCGTCACATGATATGTGTTTTGCTTGGAGAGTATTTTCAATTTTACTTGCTGTTTGAATAAAATCATTGGATCTGAAATATTCAATAAAAAAGGGAACCTTCCCATGGCTAGTTAATTATTTGACTACTCAGTGTCCTTCACTCATATCTTTTGGAGTAGTTTGTCATTTACTCATGAGCTTCATGTATGTCCTATGAGTAAATGGGGGAATGAATTGAATGTCATAAATCTGAATTTATATATGTTTCATATGCCTATAACATGGATAGTAATGACTTCACATATAAAGAGTATGAGGCATAAAAGTTGTTGAGAGTTGACAAACATAGTTTTGGTCATCGTTGCAATTAATAGGAAGTAATAAAGAAAGAGAAGCTTCACATATCAATATACTATCTTGGACATCTTTTATGATTGTGAGCACTCATTAAGTATGACATGCTAAAGAGTTGATGTTGGACAAGGAAGACAATGTAATGGTTTATGTTTTCTCACATCTCAGTTAAAGTATATTGTCATGGATCTTCCTAACATGTTGAGCTTGCCTTTCCCCCTCATGCTAGCCAAATTCCTTGCACCAAGTAGAGATACTACTTGTGCTTCCAAATATCTCTGAACCAAGTTTTGCCATAAGAGTCCACCATACCTACCGATGGATTGAGTAAGATCCTTCAAGTAAGTTGTCATCGGTGCAAGCAATAAAAATTGCTCTCTAAATATGTATGATCTATTAGTGTGAAGAAAATAAGCTTTATACGATCTTGTTATGGAAGCAATAAAAGCGACGGACTGCATAATAAAGGTCCATATACAAGTGGCAATATAAAGTGACGTTCTTTTGCATTAAGATTTTGTGCATCCAACCATAAAAGCGCATGACAACCTCTGCTTCCCTCTGCGAAGGGCCTATCTTTTACTTTATGTATTTTATATTATGCAAGAGTCAAGGTGATCCTCACCTTTCCCTTTTTCATTTTATCCTTTGGCAAGCACCTCGTGTTGGAAAGATCCTGATATATATATCCAATTGGATGTAAGTTAGCATGAGCTATTATTGTTGACATAACCAGAAGTGAGTATGTTGGGAGGCGAAATTATAAGCCCCTATATTTCTCAGTGTCTGATTAAAACTCCATAACCACAAGTATTGCGTGAGTGTTAGTAATTGTAGAAGACTATATGATAGTTGAGTATGTGGACTTGCTGAAAAGCTCTATTCTTGACTCTTTCCGATGTTATGATAAATTGCAATTGCTTCAATGACTGAGATTATAGTTTGTTAGTTCTCAATGAAGTTTCTGAACCATACTTGCCATTGTGAATAGATTGTTAGTTGATCATGAAATTTTTTATGAGATAAGCTACTATTATGACACATAACGATGCTAGAAAAGGTGATTGAAATTATCATTGATCAAACTTGTGCACCTTCTAGCATTCACACTTCATAAATTATTTCTTTTATCATTTACCTACTCGAGGACGAGCAGGAATTAAGCTTGGGGATGCTGATACGTCTCCAACGTATCTATAATTTATGAAGTATTCATGCTATTATATTATCCATCTATGATGTTTTATATGCATTTATATCCCACTTTATATGATTTTTGGGACTAACCTATTAACCTAGAGCCCAGTGCCAGTTTATGTTTTCTCCTTGCTTTTGAGTTTTACAGAAAAGGAATACCAAACGGAGTCCAATTGATGTGCCAATTTTTGATGATTTTTATGGACCAAAAGAAGACCATGGAGCATCGGAGTTGGGCCAGAAGAGTCCCGGGCTGCCCACGAGGGTGGGGGGCGCGCCCACCCCCCTAGGGCGCGCCCCCCTATCTCGTGGATAGCCCGGAGACCCCCATGACGTGAAACCTACGCCAAAAATTCCTATAAATACATAAACCTTCTGGAAATAATCTAGATCGGAAGTTCCGCCGCCGCAAGCCTCTGTAGCCACGAGAAATCAATCTAGGCCTTCTCTAGCACCCTGCTGGAGGGGGCCATCATCACCCGAGGCCATGGAGGAGGATCTCGGAGGGGCCATCATAGCCATGAAGGCCAAGGACCAGAGGGGGGAAAGCCATGGAGGAGGAAGCACAAGGGGTAGAACCTCTCCTCCTCTCTCTTGGTGGCACCGAAGTGCCATCGGGAGGGGAATCATCGCCGCGGTGATCGTCTTCATCAACATCACCATCAACATCACCATCATCATCACCATCCTCATCTATTTTACGCGGTCCACTCTCCCGCACCCCGTTGTAATCCCTACTTGAACATGGTGCTTTATGCCACATATTATGATCCAATGATGTCTTGCCATCTTATGATGTTTTGAGTAGATATCTTTTGTCCTTGAGTTGATTGATGTAGCGACCCGACCTCAGACGGTCAAGCCTACGTATTCTTGTGCCATCCTCGGATCAGTATGTCTTTGGCACACACAAGACATCAATGTATATATCAAAGTGCAATCACATGTATAAATAACGTAAAACTGATATATACCTCATAAGTCACAATGAAACAATTAGTCGGGTGTGGAGTCCCATCAACGCCATCGGCAGGTTGAGTGTAGACCGTAACCCAGTATCGTAACTCTTACTCGTCGAGGAAAATATCTGCAACATGATACGTTGCAGCCGTGTAGGTCAAGACATTGAATGTACCGCAAGATCACAATATGAGAAAACAGATGATAAAACTATACTATATGCAATATGGCTTTATGGCTCAGATCAGAATTTTGTTTATGTAAAAGCTGGTTTTATTTTACCTACATCAAAGGAATAAAATGAAGCCTGTACTATGGAGTTTTTTCTGTCATGACATGGTTCCGCCAACCGATGTCTCATAGCCCAAAATCATCATAAGTTGCCCATAATTAAGTTATCAGTCCGGTGTTGAGAGTTCCGAGATAGATCCAAGTCCAGATGCTCAAATTGTCCGTAACCGGGGACACGGCTAATCGATTAGGCTTTAACCCTCTGCAGAGGTTTGTACACTTTACCCGCAAGATTCGATCCCTCTTTTTACGTTCTCGCACTTCAGAGTGTTTGAGAACAAGATGACCGAAACATGGTCTTCCAAAGAGTTCCTCTGACCACTGTCCGGTACCCATCCGATCCTACCGTTCTTCTACATCTGCTAGTACCGTCCCAGCCAGAGTCACAACCAAGGTCAACCAAGCCAGAGCCCATAATGACTTGCGGTTGCACAGGTAAGCTTCCGGGCGTGAAGTATTCTTCCGTCTCTTTGAGTCTGGGTGAAGCTTTCCACGAGATGTCATGGCGCTTCTCCATGCATCCCGGCCAACCACTGGTTTCTCCAGGGCTGCCCGTCAACCGTCCTTCACCCAGTAGTGTGTATTGCAATCCTGTCTCGAGTCTTGAAGTCTTGAGGTCTTGAAGATGCAGTCCTTGCAGATTCCATCATGGAGTTGTCGTCATTGACGTAGAATCCTCCATTCTCACACCACTCCCGTGCACTCATACCAAACCCCGTCTACTATAGCGTAGCATTAAAAGAAATAACGTCCCGGGCTTGGTAACAGGGTGATGGGTTCCTACCTCATGCATACTACTCAACTACAGGGATTCAATAACACTACTGAGGGGTGGTTACCAAGGTGCCACTAAATGCAATAAAACATAGGTAAGAAAAAGCATGGTCAAAGTGAACTTGCCTTGTTGACGATCTTCGAAAAACTAGGGTTTCGTAGTAGCAAATCTTCGCACTCCGGAAATTCTACCGAGGCAAACAATAACTATAATAAGCACATAGCATAACATAACATAACAAAGTAACACACCAAAACCAACAAAGCAAAACCCAAAGGAAAACTTAAAGAAAAAACAACTCAAAGTTTTCCTACTTCAAATAACAACAAAAATAGTTTTATATAACAAAAATTTCTTAACATCACCTAATCATGGTTTTATGTTAACTAAACAGAAAATATTTCATTAAGAAACTAGGAGCAAAAAGAATTAAATAAAAATCTATTATGAAACTCCCGAATAAGCAAAACAAGCTTTAATTCAAATCTGATCTAACTCAATTTTATAAATCCAAACATAGACAAATTATATATTTTGGAAACTACAAGAAAATTGTGATCTAACGCAAAAAGAATCAGCATCATTGGACTTCTAGATCAAAAGTTATAAGCTAAACAAGAACGGAACTAAATCTGTTACGGGAATAAATCTGAAAACGAAAACGGAGTTACCTGTACGTGAGGTAGAGATGGCAGGAAGGAGACGGCGATGTGGAGGGCTGCTCCGGCGAGGGGGGCGAGGTCGCCGGGCGAGGTGGGGGTGGCGTGGAGGGGGTCGGCGCTTGGGGAGGTGGCGCTGGGCGATGGGGAGGTTCCAGGAGAGCTCCTGGTGAGCGTTTTCTAGGCAGGAAAAGGAGGACGGTGGCGAGGAGGCTACGGGCAGGAGGCGTGGTGATGGGAAAAATGGAACGAGGAGAGGAGGGGTTTTATAGGCGGTCTCGGGAGGCGCTGGGATGGAAAGACGAGGGAGATCGGGAAGGTGGAGATTTCTGTCTCCATGGACATGGAAAGCTTCAGAACGTGAGAGGAAACAGAGGAAGGAGATGATCTCTTGTTGGGCTAGAATAGGAAAGTGCTTAATGGGCCAGCAGGTTTTCCTAATAAAATGATTCCATTCCTATTTTTAAAATTAGGAAACTAAAACAATAAAAGGAAATCAAATCAATTCGAATAAAGAGTTTTTATATACTAAAATTATCAGAAAAATAAAATATAGATGATGAGCATTATTCCACGGCCAAAATAAAAACTTAAAAAATATGTTTTTCAGAAAATCCCTAAAGGCTTTATTTCTTTTTGCAAATAATTTTTAAATAAAAACTTTGGTTTTTCTTGGCTCAAATATTTTCAAAAATGCCCTGATTTTGGAGGGTCATTTTCCTCCGCTCTTTCTTGCTTGCAAGAATTTATTTTTCGGGGTATTTCTCGGGGAAGAAAAATAGAGAAGCAAGTGCAAATATTTGAAAGAATTAAATTGCAAAACTCCGTTCAAATTCTTTATAGTTGAAGAAGTCATGTCATCTTCTCTCATTGATTTTAATAGGATGAATTTGAATTTACCGGAGAAGGGGAAAGTCATTTTATTTCCTCTCTTTCAAAAGTTTTTGAAAAGGTTCAAATTTCACTCAAGTTTAATTCACTCAAGCAAACAAACAAACAATTCAATTAATTATATTAACATTCCAAAATTTGGGATGTTACAAACCTACCACACTTAAAATGAATCTAGTCCTCGAGATTCAAGAAACTAACAAGAAAAGGTTAGGGTTGGGTTCTTCTAGCAAATGTCTTGGTCGAAAGGTCGGGGTGCTACCACACTTAAAAACAAGGTCATGGTTCCAATAAACTCAGATATTTCCTCCGGAGGGCTGACAATGTATGTCTCTTCACATATCTTACAATAGCTCCTTCATTAAAGCTCTTACATCGAAGCATAGAGTTTTCCTCAAAAGCTTGGGTCGGTTCGTCAAAGTTGAAGTTAAATCCGAGATTGGATCTTCTTAGCTGATGGGTCTGTGTCCATTCTAAACAACTATCGAAACACTCATGGTGGTCTACAATTTATGGTTTTCTCCTGCAGAAAACGGGTCTGGGTTGAACCTCACCGATAACCTCGTTTGGCAGCGGTTGCCTGTAATGGGGTTCCATTGTCCTACCATTCTATGGTTTTATGGCTTATCGCGTCGACACTCTTCTAAGTTTTTCAAGGCTCTCTGATTTTCCATCAACATATGATAGTTCATGATAGAAGTCTCCGGTATGGGGGCCAATCCATCCCGTACTTGAATCATTACCACATATGTAAATATCGAATCACGTATTTAAACACTTGGGCATACTCACAAGCATTGCAGAATTTCTCTTGTTCTCGAACTGAGTTCGTATAAATCCATGGTTTTTGCATGCCAAACAAAACATCTATCGTTACTTCACCACTCTCAGGTTTTGCGTAACCTCCTACGTAAACGTAGGCTGATTGGATCACAGATTCTTCCAAATTTATTCCTTTATAAAGGTTACAACGGTTCCTTCTCAAAATCCTGGCACATGTGGGTTATGGCCCACTTCAACACTAGTGCAGCTTTAACTCATCCTTGGAGTAACTCTCTTGTTACACCTCCTTAAATCCATAGTACTCTGTTTCTTCATACCATCATATCAAAACAAAACTCCAACTTATTTTGTCCAGCTTCCTTCTATGGCCGTCATGAATAACACGTTTCTTTCTTCATTGATCCTGTAGCTTTATAGAGTACTATGACCAAAAGAAGTGCACAAGTTTATCCATAAAATCTCATTAATCTCATATCAATCTTTCATTACATCCTTAACCATTTTCAGAAATCCAAATTCCAAAAGTACTTGTTACAAATGCTGCCACCCACATGATTTGGTATGGTCAGACATTACTTCCAACTTTATTCATTTATCCTCCTCGAGGATTCTTCAGTCCCACTGGAAGTGTGCGACATGAGCCTTGAAATCTTCAATCTTCTTTTTCATCATGGTGGTCTTGAGCTTCACCTTCATCATCTCTGCACGCACTTCGCTTAGGTATTCCTGAGTATAACGAGTCTTGCTTCAAGTATTTCTCGATCCGGCGTATGGCTTCCATGGCTGCTTCACGAACAGCGTCGAAGAAAGTTGCTTGTGGCACACGTGAAATGAAAAAGTACTGCCCCATCATCTTTGGGCAAACTCCTTTCAAATGGTGGAGGTGTACCTCCACATACCAAAGTTCCACTCCTTTTGCATGAAAGGGTAGCCTTTGTAGACTGCATCTCCTTCAAGGTGAATATGCTTCATCATGTCCTTCAGATCTTCGGTAATCATGATCACTGGTCGGGGTCATGATCGTTTGAGGCCCTTAAGGAAAGACTCATAAAGGGTTGTCATCTGCATGTGTAGGATAGGAGGGGTGCTCAGAACAAGGAATGTATCTCCATGGGGAAATTGCAATTGTCTCCAGAAGAGTTTGGTGTTCAGTTGTCCATGGGTTCAAGATTCCGGGGTTTGGTTGAGATAGAAAGAGAAAGCAATTACCCACTCAACAACAAAATTATCGTTTGTAATGGGCCGTTCTACTATGGTTTCGTTTCTAAGTCCTCATTTCTTCAGGTCTTCAATGCTCGGGAGTTTTCCAATTCCTGATGCTGTTCCCATATGAAGGCCTTCTACCATTCTTCCGTAACTTACGTCTCTCATGGTTGAAATAAATACAAATCTACGTATATCGCATCTATCCAACCATTCAATAAACACACAAAATAATAGCAACCAAGCATTCATTTATTCAATCAATACTACAGTATCGCCACCCACATAAGTTGGTATGGTCAGATACTTAAATCGAGGAAGCGTTCATCTTTATTTCTCTCATGGTGGGATACTACTAAGCTAATTTATTAGGAACTTGGTCATTGTCCCCACTGGGGCTTCTTCTGTGTGGACTTGATCTCCTCCAGTTCTTCTGCTAGATTTTCTCTGTCGACACGGAGTTTCTTGTGACGACCCTGTATGTCCTGAAGTTGTTCCTTGAGCTTCTGGATCTCAACGTCCTTTGCATGAGACATGGTCCTGCTGTTCTTCAGTTCCTGACGCATTCTCGAGATCTCGAGGTTCTCCTCCTCCAGCTTGTTTACCTTCAGTCTCTGAGTCTTGACCTCTTCTCGTAGTGCTTCATTGTCGAACAGGGCTTCCAGGAGGTCCATCTGAAGATTCTTGACGTATTGTTCCAGATCCTGATTGTACACTAAAAGTGGGGAGAACTTCATCTTTTGCGCTTCCGTCAAGGCAATAGTTGCTCCATCAGACTTCTGCCATCCAACCTTTCCAAAGAAGTGTGAGTTTAGTGCAGCACGATGACGATAGCATAAACGTGCAATAGCATCATGGACGGCAGTGTTGATGCCCATATCACAGTCACCATTTATAGTTCCGAAGATGATGTCTGCAGTCTTGGGGGCTTCTTTATGACCAAAAACTTGGGCCTTGACTCCCCACGATCTAGACGTCCTCTTAGTTGCCTTGATCTCAGGTATCGGTAACTTCAGCAGCCCGACTAGCTCCATAAGGAAGGGGCCTCCAAGAACCTTCTCGTAGTGTTCTCTTTTGTTCAGAATGTAGCTCTCCATCTATAGTTTGAAATAAGGAGGGTTCAGTAAAAGGAATCAGGTGTTACGAGAGTAGTACAAAACAAAGGTCATTCCTATTGAGGTCTCCATATTACTAAGTCATTTCCTAGGGTCACGTTCTACAGCCAACATGTGCTCTGATGCCATCTCTGTAGCGACCCGACCTCAGACGGTCAAGCCTACGTTACTTGTGCCATCCACGGATCAAGTATGCTTTGCACACAGTACATCAATGTATATATCAAAGTGCAATCACATGTATAAATAACGTAAAACTGATATATACCTCATAAGTCACAGCGGAAACAATTAGTCGGGTGTGGAGTCCCATCAACGCCATCGGCAGGTTGAGTGTAGACCGTAACCCTGTATCGTAACTCTTACTCGTCGAGGAAAAATATCTGCAACATGATACGTTGCAGCCGTGTAGGTCAGTACATTGAATGTACCGGCAAGATCACAATATGAGAAAACAGATGATAAAACTATACTATATGCAATATGGCTTTATGGCTCTGTATCAGAATTTTGTTTGCGTAAAAGCTGGTTTTATTTTACCTACATCAAAGGAATAAAATGAAGCCTGTACTATGGAGTTTTTTCTGTCATGACATGGTTCCGCCAACCGATGTCTCATAGCCCAAAATCATCATAAGTTGCCCATAATTAAGTTATCAGTCCGGTGTTGAGAGTTCCGAGATAGATCCAAGTCCAGATGCTCAAATTGTCCGTAACCGGGGACACGGCTAATCGATTAGGCTTTAACCCTCTGCAGAGGTTTGTACACTTTACCCGCAAGATTCGATCCTCTTTTTACGTTCTCGCACTTCAGAGTGTTTGAGAACAAGATGACCGAAACATGGTCTTCCAAAGAGTTCCTCTGACCACTGTCCGGTACCCATCCGATCCTACCGTTCTTCTACATCTGCTAGTACCGTCCCAGCCAGAGTCACAACCAAGGTCAACCAAGCCAGAGCCCATAATGACTTGCGGTTGCACAGGTAAGCTTCCGGGCGTGAAGTATTCTTCCGTCTCTTTGAGTCTGGGTGAAGCTTTCCGCGAGATGTCATGGCGCTTCTCCATGCATCCCGGCCAACCACTGGTTTCTCCAGGGCTGCCCGTCAACCGTCCTTCACCCAGTAGTGTGTATTGCAATCCTGTCTCGAGTCTTGAAGTCTTGAGGTCTTGAAGATGCAGTCCTTGCAGATTCCATCATGGAGTTGTCGTCATTGACGTAGAATCCTCCATTCTCACACCACTCCCGTGCACTCATACCAAACCCCGTCTACTATAGCGTAGCATTAAAAGAAATAACGTCCCGGGCTTGGTAACAGGGTGATGGGTTCCTACCTCATGCATACTACTCAACTACAGGGATTCAATAACACTACTGAGGGGTGGTTACCAAGGTGCCACTAAATGCAATAAAACATAGGTAAGAAAAAGCATGGTCAAAGTGAACTTGCCTGGTTGACGATCTTCAAAAACTAGGGTTTCAGTAGTAGCAAATCTTAGCACTCCGGAAATTCTACCGAGGCAAACAATAACTATAATAAGCACATAGCATAACATAACATAACAAAGTAACACACCAAAACCAACAAAGCAAAACCCAAAGGAAAACTTAAAGAAAAAAACAACTCAAAGTTTTCCTACTTCAAATAACAACAAAAATAGTTTTATATAACAAAAATTTCTTAACATCACCTAATCATGGTTTTATGTTAACTAAACAGAAAATATTTCATTAAGCAACTAGGAGCAAAAAGAATTAAATAAAAATCTATTATGAAACTCCCGGAATAAGCAAAACAAGCTTTAATTCAAATCTGATCTAACTCAATTTTATAAATCCAAACATAGACAAATTATATATTTTGGAAACTACAAGAAAATTGTGATCTAACGCAAAAGAATCAGCATCATTGGACTTCTAGATCAAAAGTTATAAGCTAAACAAGAACGGAACTAAATTTGTTACGGAATAAATCTGAAAACGAAAACGGAGTTACCTGTACGTGAGGTAGAGATGGCAGGAAGGAGACGGCGATGTGGAGGGCTGCTCCGCGAGGGGGCGAGGTCGCCAAGCGAGGGTGGGGTGGCGTGGGAGGGGTCGGCGCTTGGGAGGTGGCGCTGGGCGATGGGGAGGTTCCAGGAGAGCTCCTGGTGGCGTTCTAGGCAGGAAAAGGAGGACGGTGGCGAGGAGGCTACGGACAGGGAGGCGTGGTGATGGGAAAAATGGAGCGAGGAGAGGAGGGGTTTTATAGGCGGTCTCGGGAGGCGCTGGGATGGAAAGACGAGGGAGATCGGGAAGGTGGAGATTTCTGTCTCCATGGACATGGAAAGCTTCAGAACGTGAGAGGAAACAGAGGAAGGAGATGATCTCTTGTTGGGCTAGAATAGGAAAGTGCTTAATGGGCCAGCAGGTTTTTCCTAATAAAAACGATTCCATTCCTATTTTTAAAATTAGGAAACTAAAACAATAAAAAGGAAATCAAATCAATTCGGAATAAAGAGTTTTTATATACTAAAATTATCAGAAAAATAAAATGTAGATGATGAGCATTATTCCACGGCCAAAATAAAAACTTAAAAAAAATGTTTTTCAGAAAATCCCTAAAGGCTTTATTTCTTTTTGCAAATAATTTTTTAAATAAAAACTTTGGTTTTTCTTGGCTCAAATATTTTCAAAAATGCCCCTGATTTTGGAGGGTCATTTTCCTCCGCTCTTTCTTGCTTGCAAGAATTTATTTTTCGGGGTATTTCTCGGGGAAGAAAAATAGAGAAGCAAGTGCAAATATTTGAAAGAATTAAATTGCAAAACTCCGTTCAAATTCTTTATAGTTGAAGAAGTCATGTCATCTTCTCTCATTGATTTTAATAGGATGAATTTGAATTTACCGGAGAAGGGGAAAGTCATTTTATTTCCTCTCTTTCAAAAGTTTTTGAAAAGGTTCAAATTTCACTCAAGTTTAATTCACTCAAGCAAACAAACAAACAATTCAATTAATTATATTAACATTCCAAAATTTGGGATGTTACAATTGATGATCTGGATTGGTACGAGTTGTATGTTTTATTTTGATGCTGTCATATGGTGCCCTCCGTGTCGCGCAAGCGTGAGGGATTCCCCGTGTAGGGTGTTGCAATACGTTCATGATACGCTTATAGTGGGTTGCGTGAGTGACTGAAACACAAACCCGAGTAAGGGGGTTGTTGCGTATGGGATAAAAGGGGACTTGATGCTTTAATGCTATGGTTGGGTTTTACCTTAATGATCTTTAGTAGCTACGGACGCTTGCTAGAGTTCCAATCATAAGTGCATATGATCCAAGTAGAGAAAGTATGTTAGCTTATGCCTCTCCCTCATATGAAATTGCAATGATGACTATCGATCTTGTTAACAATTGCTTAGGACAATTCCGCACACCGACCCACCATTATTCCACACTCGTTATTTATAGTATTTAGTAATATATTCTAACTTTATGATTACAGCACCTACTTTTATATTTTAGCTCTCCTATATCATGAAAAGTTATCCTCTGCGTACCCACAACGTAGTTTTATTTCTCGTTTCTAGTTGGAAGCAAACGTTCGGTGCATGTAGAGTCGTATCAGTGGCAGATAGGGCTTGGGAGAATATTGATCTTACCTTTAGCTCCTTGTGGGTTCGACACTCCATACTTATCACTTCCACCTTTGGGAATTGCTACGATGATTCCCTGCACTTGGGGATTATCATCACTCCGGACTGCTGTCGATGTCCCATGCGGAGCCCTTCCCCTTCTTGAGCGCCCCCGCCTCCAGTTTGTTGGAGGCCACCCTCTTCCTCTTCCCCTCCTCGGGGGGAGGATTTTTTGCCTCCTCCGCTTCCTCCTCGTTACCGTCGCCCCTAGCGGCGGAGGAGGGGATTTCTTTATCTTCAGACGACCCGTCTGAAGAGCCTTCGTGGCGGGGGCCGCTTTTTGCCCCCTTGTCCTTCTGCTTGGCCTTCTTCTCCGGCGCCTTGTATGGTGCCGGCACCAGCTGTTGGGGAACGTTTCACCAAGATCCATCTATGAGTTCATCTAAGCAACGAGTCAAGGGAGTGAGTTTGCATCTACATACCACTTGTAGATCGAAAAGGAAGCGTTCAAGGGATGGTGATGAGGAGTCGACTTTCGCCGTGATTCGGATCACCGATGACCAAGTGCTGAACGGACAGCACCTCTGTGTTCAACACACGTACGGTACGGACGACGTCTCCTCCGTCTTGATCCAGCAAAGAGGAAGGAGAGGTTGAGGAAGGCAGCTCCAACGGCAGCACGACGGCGTGGTGTAGTTGGTGCAGCAGTACTCCGACAGAGCTTCGCCAAGCACGTACGGAAGAGGAGAGGTGTTGGGGAGGGGAGGGGCTGCTCCTTGGCTTGGGGTGGTTGCAGCCCTCCCCTCACCCCTCTATTTATAGGGGAAGGGAGGAGGGGGGCCGGCCCCTCTAGATGGCATCTAGAGGGGGGCGGCGGCCAAGGGGAGGGGTGGCTTGCCCCCAAGCAAGGGGCCCCTTCTAGGGTTCCCCAAACTCTAGGCGCATGGGCCCAAGGGGTGCGCCCAGCCCACCAGGGCCGCTCCTTCCCCACGCAGCCCAGTGGCCCCCGGAGGGTGGCCTTCCAGTGGACCTCCGGAACCTTCCGTGGCCCCAGACAATACCGACGCCTCAAACTTTCCGGTGTCCGCTTGACAACTTCCCATATATAAATCTTTACCTCCGGACCCTTCCGAACTCCTCGTGACGTCCGGGATCTCATCCGGACTCAACAACATTCGTAATCACATACAAGTCTTCCTAATAACCCTAGCGCCACCGAACCTTATGTGTAGACCCTACGGGTTCGGGAGACATGCGATACATGACCGAGACGCTCTCGTCAATAACCAACAGCGGATCTGGATACCCATGTTGGCTCCCACATGCTCCTCGATGTTGTCATTGGATGAACCACGATGTCAAGGATTCAAGCAACCCCGTATACTATTCCCTTTGTCAATCGGTATGTTACTTACCCGAGACTCGATCGTCGGTATCCCAATACCTCGTTCAGTCTCGTTACCGGCAAGTCACTTTACTCGTACCGTAATGCATGATCCCATGACCAGACACTTGGTCACTTTGAGCTCATTATGATGATGCACTACCGAGTGGGCCCAGTGATACCTCTCCGTTATACGGAGTGACAAATCCCTGTCTCGATCCGTGTCAACCCAACAGGCACTTTCGGAGAGACCTGTAGTGCACCTTTATAGTCACCCAGTTACGTTGTGACGTTTGGTACACCCAAAGCATTCCTACGGTATCCGGGAGTTACACGATCTCAAGGTCTAAGGAAGAGATATTTGACATTGGAAAAGCTCTAGCAAAACGAACTACACGATCTTGTGCTATGCTTAGGATTGGGTCTTGTCCATCACGTCATTCTCCTAACGACGTGATCCCGTTGTCAATGACATCTGATGTCCTTAGTCAGGAAACCATGACTATCTGTTGACCAACGAGCTAGTCAACTAGAGGCTTACTAGGGACGTATTGTAGTCTATGTATTCACACATGTATTACGATTTCCGGATAATACAATTATAGCATGAATAAAAGACAATTATCATGAACAAGGAAATATAATAATAATGCTTTTATTATTGCCTCTAGGGCATATTTCCAACAGTCTCCCACTTGCACTAGAGTCAATAATCTAGTTACATTGTGATGAATCGAACACCCATAGAGTTCTGGTGTTGATCATGTTTTGCTCGCGAGAGAGGTTTAGTCAACAGATCTGCGACATTCAGATCCGTATGCACTTTGCAAATTTCTATGTCTCCATCTTGAACATTTTCACGGATGGAGTTGAAGCAACGCTTGATGTGCCTGGTCTTCTTGTGAAACCTGGGCTCCTTGGCAAGTGCAATAGCTCCAGTGTTGTCACAGAAGAGTTTGACCGGCCCCGACGCATTGGGTATGACTCCTAGGTCGGTGATGAACTCCTTCACCCATATTGCTTCATGTGCTGCCTCCGAGGCTGCCATGTACTCCGCTTCACATGTAGATCCCGCCACGACGCTCTGCTTGCAGCTGCACCAGCTTCTCGCTCCACCATTCAACGTATACACTTATCCGGTTTGTGATTTAGAGTCATCAGATCTGTGTCGAAGCTAGCGTCGACGTAACCCTTTACTGACGAGCTCTTCGTCACCTCCATAAACGAAAACATGTCCTTTGTCCTTTTCGGTACTTCAGGATATTCTTGACCGCTGTCCAAAGTTCCTTGCCGGGATTACTTTGGTATCTTCCTACCAAACTTACGGCAAGGTTTACATCAGGTCAGTACACAGCATGGCATACATAATAGATCCTATGGCTGAAGCATAGGGATGACAATCATCTCTTCTTTATCTTTTGCCGTGGTTGGGCATTGAGCCGAGCTCAATCTCACACCTTGCAATCAGAGCAAGAACCCTTCTTGGACTGATCCATTTTGAACTTCTTCAAAATCTTATCAAGGTATGTGCTTTGTGAAAGACCTATGAGGCGCCTCGATCTATCTCTATAGATCTTGATGCCTAATATATAAGCAGCTTCTCCAAGGTCCTTCATTGAAAAACTTTTATTCAAGTAGGCCTTAATGCTGTCCAAGAGTTCTATATCATTTCCCATCAAAAGTATGTCATCTACATATAATATGAGAAATGCCACAGGCTCCCACTCACTTTCTTGTAAACGCAGGCTTCTCCATAAGTCTCATAAACCCAAACGCTTTGATCATCTCATCAAAGCGAATGTTCCAACTCCGAGATGCTTGCACCAGCCCATAAATGGATCGCTGGAGCTTGCACACTTTGTTAGCATTCTTAGGATCGACAAAACCTTCCGGCTGCATCATATACAGCTCTTCCTTAAGATAACCGTTAAGGAATGCTGTTTTGACGCCCATCTGCCATATCTCATAATCATAGTATGCGCAATTGCTAACATGATTCGGACGGACTTAAGCTTCGCCACGGAGAGAAAGTCTCATCGTAGTCAATCCCTTGAACTTGCCGATAACCCTTAGCGACAAGTCGAGCTTTATAGATGGTGACATTACCATCCGCGTCCGTCTTCTTCTTAAAGATCCATTTATTTTCTATCGCTCGCCGATCATCGGGTAAGTCTGTCAAAGTCCATACTTTGTTTTCATACATGGATCCTATCTCGGATTGCATGGCTTCGAGCCATTTGTTGGAATCCGGGCCCGCCATCGCTTCTTCATAGTTCAAGGTTCACCATTGTCTAACAACATGATTTCCGTGACAGGGTTGCCGTACCACTGCAGTGCGGAACGTGTCCTAGTGGACCTCGGTTCAGTAGCAACTTGATCCGAAGTACCTTGATCATCATCATTAATTTCCTCTTCAGTTGGTGTAGGCATCACAGGAACATTTTCCTGAGCTGCACTACTATCCCGTTCAAGAGGTAGTACTTCATCGAGTTCTACTTTCCTCCCACTTACTTCTTTCGAGAGAAACTCTTTTTCCAGAAAGGATTCGTTCTTGGCAAAAAAGATCTTGCCCTCGGATCTTAAGTAGAAGGTATACCCAATGGTTTCCTTAGGGTATCCTATGAAGACGCATTTTTCCGATTTGGGTTCGAGCTTTTCATGTTGAAGTTTCTTGACATAAGCATCGCATCCCCAAACTTTTAGAAACGACAGCTTAGGTTTCTTCCCAAACCATAATTCATACGGTGTCGTCTCAACGGATTTAGACGGTGCCCTATTTAAAGTGAATGTAGCTGTCTCTAGAGCGTATCCCCAAAATGATAGCGGTAAATCGGTAAGAGACATCATAGATCGCACCATATCCAATAGAGTGCGATTACGACGTTCGGACACACCGTTACGCTGAGGTGTTCCAGGCGGCGTGAGTTGTGAAACGATTCCACATTTTCTTAAGTGTGCACCAAATTCGTGACTTAAATATTCTCCTCCACGATCCGATCGTAAGAATTTTATCTTTCGGTCACGTTGATTCTCTACTTCATTCTGAAATTCCTTGAACTTTTCAAAGGTCTCAGACTTGTGTTTCATCAAGTAGACATACCCATATCTACTCAAGTCATCTGTGAGAGTGAGAACATAACGATATCCTCCGCGATCCTCAACACTCATTGGTCCGCATACATCGGTATGTATGATTTCCAACAAGTTGGTTGCTCGCTCCATTGTTCCGGAGAACGGAGTCTTGGTCATTTTGCCCATGAGGCATGGTTCGCATGTGTCAAATGATTCATATTCGAGAGACTCTAAAAGTCCATCAGCATGGAGCTTCTTCATGCGCTTGACACCAATGTGACCAAGGCGGCAGTGCCACAAGTATGTGGGACTATCGCTATCAACTTTACATCTTTTGGTATTCACGCTATGAATATGTGTAACACTACGTTCGAGATTCATTAAGAATAAACCATTGACCATCGGAGCATGACCATAAAACATATCTCTCATATAAATAGAACAACCATTATTCTCGGATTTAAATGAGTAGCCATCTCGTATCAAACGAGATCCAGATACAATGTTCATGCTCAAACTTGGCACCAAATAACAATTATTAAGGTTCAAAACTAATCCCGTAGGTAAATGTAGAGGTAGCGTGCCGACGGCGATCACATCGACTCTGGAACCATTCCCGACGCGCATCGTCACCTCGTCCTTCGCCAGTCTCCGCTTATTCTGCAGCTCCTGCTGTGAGTTACAAATATGAGCAACGGCACCGTTATCAAATACCCAGGAGTTACTACAAGTACTGGTAAGGTACACATCAATTACATGTATATCAAATATACCTTTGGTGTTGCCGGCCTTCTTATCCGCTAAGTATTTGGGGCAGTTCCGCTTCGAAGGACCCTTCCCTTGCAATAAAAGCACTCGGTCTCGGGCTTGGGTCCATTCTTTGACTTCTTCCGGCAAGCTGGCTTACGGGCGCGGCAACATCTTTGCCGTCCTTCTTGAAGTTCTTCTTACCCTTGCCCTTCTTGAACTTAGTGGTCTTATTGACCATCAACACTTGATGTTCTTTCTTGATTTCAACCTCTGCTGACTTCAGCATTGAAAATACTTCAGAATGGTCTTCACCATCCCCGTGCATATTGTAGTTCATCACAAAGCTCTTATAGCTTGGTGGGAGCGATCAAGGATTCTGTCAATGACCGCCTCGTCAGGAGGTTTATGTCCAGCTGGGACAAAGCGGTGATGCAACCCAGACATTTTGAGTATGTGCTCACTGACAGAACTGTTTTCCTCCATCTTACAACTATAGAACTTGTCGGAGACTTCATATCTCTCGACCCGGGCATGAGCTTCAAAACTAGTTTCAGCTCCTCGAACATCTCATATGCTCCGTGTTGCTCAAAACGCTTTTGGAGCCCGGTTCTAAGCTGTAAAGCATGCCGCCTGAACGAGGGAGTAATCATCAAGACGAGACTGCCAAGCATTCATAATGTCTTGGTTCTGCAGAGACGGAGCGTCACCTAGCGGTCCTTCTAGGACATATTGTTTCTGGCAGCTATGAGGATGATCCTCAGGTTCCGGACCCAGTCCGTATAGTTGCTGCCATCATCTTTCAGCTTGGTTTTCTCTAGGAACGCGTTGAAGTTCATGTTGACATGAGCGTTGGCTATTTGATCTACAAGACATATTTGCAAAGGTTTTAGACTAAGTTCATGATAATTAAGTTCATCTAATCAAATTATTTTAATGAACTCCCACTTAGATTAGACATCCCTCTAGTCATCTAAGTGTTACACGATCCAAGTCGACTAGGCCGTGTCCGATCATCACGTGAGACGGACTAGTCATCGTCGGTGAACATTCTCATGTTGATCGTATCTTCCATACGACTCGTATTCGACCTTTCGGTCTCCGTGTTCCGAGGCCATGTCTGTACATGCTAGGCTCGTCAAGTTAACCCTAAGTGTTTTGCATGTGTAAAACTGTCTTACACCCGTTGTATGTGAACGTAAGGATCTATCACACCCGATCATCACGTGGTGCTTTGAAACGACGAACTTTAGCAACGGTGCACGCTTAGGGAGAAAACTTCTTGAAATTGTTGTAAGGATCATCTTATTTACTACCGTCGTTCTAAGTAAACAAGATGCATAAACATAATAAACATCACATGCAATTATATAATAGTGACATGATATGGCCAATATCATAAAACTCCATTGATCTCCATCTTGGGGCTCCATGATCATCTTGTCACCGCATGACACCATGATCTCCATCATCATGATCTCCATCATCGTGTCTTCATGAAGTTGTCACACCAACGACTACTTCTACTTCTATGGCTAACGTGTTTAGCAATAAAGTAAAGTAATTTACATGGCGTTCTTCAATGACACGCAGGTCATACAAAAATAAAGACAACTCCTATGGCTCCTGCCGGTTGTCATACTCATCGACATGCAAGTCGTGATTCCTATTACAAGAACATGATCTCATACATCACAATATGTCATTCATCATTCATCACAACTTGGCCATATCACATCACATGACAATTGCTGCAAAAACAAGTTAGACGTCTTCTAATTGTTGTTGCATCTTTTACGTGGCTGCAATTTGGTTCTAGCAAGAACGTTTTCTTACCTACGAATAACCACAACGTGATTTTGTCAACTTCTATTTACCCTTCATAAGGACCCTTTTCATCGAATCCGCTCCAACTAAAGTGGGAGAGACAGACACCCGCCAGCCACCTTATGCAACTAGTGCATGTTAGTCGGTGGAACCGGTCTCACGTAAGCGTACGTGTAAGGTTTGTCCGGGCCGCTTCATCCCACAATACCGCTGAAGCAAGATAAGACTAGTAGCGGCAAGCAAGTTGACAAGATCTACGCCCACAACAAAATTGTGTTCTACTCGTGCAATAGAGAACTACGCATAGACCTAGCTCATGATGCCACTGTTGGGGAACGTTGAAGAAAATTAAAAAAATTCCTACGGTTTCACCAAGATCCATCTATGAGTTC
This sequence comes from Aegilops longissima, assembly GCA_021605205.1. NCBI lineage: Eukaryota > Viridiplantae > Streptophyta > Magnoliopsida > Poales > Poaceae > Aegilops > Aegilops longissima. The sequence continues at coordinate 703,424,161 of CM038678.1, forward strand.
ATCTAAGCAACGAGTCAAGGGAGTGAGTTTGCATCTACATACCACTTGTACATCGAGTGCGGAAGCGTTCAAGGGGATGGTGATGAGGGAGTCGTACTCGTCGTGATTCGGATCACTGATGACCAAGTGCTGAACGGACAGCACCTCCGTGTTCAACACACGTACGGTACGGACGACGTCTCCTCCGTCTTGATCCAGCAAGGAGGAAGGAGAGGTTGAGGAAGGCAGCTCCAACGGCAGCACGACGGCGTGGTGTAGTTGGTGCAGCGATCTCGGCTGAGCCGCCAAGCACGTCACGGAAGAGGAGAGGTGTTGGGAGGGAGGGCTGCGCCTTGGCTTGGGTGGTTGCAGCCTCCCTCACCCCTCTTTATAGGGAAGGGAGGAGGGGCGGCCCCTCTAGATGGCATCTAGAGGGGCGGCGGCAAGGGAGGGTGGCTTGCCCCCAAGCAAGGCGCCCCTTCTAGGGTTCCCCAAACCCTAGGCGCATGGGCCCAAGGGGTGCGCCCAGCCCACCAGGGGCTGGCTCCTTCCCCCACACAGCCCAAGTGGCCCCCCGGGAGGGGTGGCCCCTCCCGGTGGACCTCCGGAACATTCCCGATGGCCCCGGTACAATACCGGTACGCCCCCGAAACTTTCCGGTGTCCGTTTGACAACTTCCTATATATAAATCTTTACCTCCGGACCCTTCCGGAACTCCTCGTGACGTCCGGGATCTCATCCGGGACTCCGAACAACATTCGTAATCACATACAAGTCTTCCTAATAACCCTAGCGTCACCGAACCTTAAGTGTGTAGACCCTACGGGTTTGGGAGACATCTTGAACATGACCGAGGCGCTCTGGTCAATAACCAACAGCGGGATCTGGATACCCATGTTGGCTCCCACATGCTCCTCGATGTTGTCATCGGATGAACCACGATGTCAAGGATTCAAGCAACCCCATATACTATTCCCTTTGTCAATCGGTATGTTACTTAACCGAGACTCGATCGTCGGTATCCCAATACCTCGTTCAGTCTCGTTACCGGCAAGTCACTTTACTCGTACCGTAATGCATGATCCCGTGACCAGACACTTGGTCACTTTGAGCTCATTATGATGATGCACTACCGAGTGGGCCCAGTGATACCTCTCCGTTATATGGGTGACAAATCCTGTCTCGATCCGTGTCAACCCAATGCAGACACTTTCGGAGATACCTGTAGTGCACCTTTATAGTCACCCGATTCGTTGTGACGTTTGGTACACCCAAAGCATTCCTACGGTATCCGGGAGTTACACGATCTCAAGGTCTAAGGAAGAGATACTTGACATAGGAAAAGCTCTAGCAAAACGAACTACACGATCTTGTGCTATGCTTAGGATTGGGTCTTGTCCATCACGTCATTCTCCTAACGACGTGATCCCGTTGTCAATGACATCTGATGTCCATAGTCAGGAAACCATGACTATCTGTTGACCAACGAGCTAGTCAACTAGAGGCTTACTAGGGACGTATTGTAGTCTATGTATTCACACATGTATTACGATTTCCGGATAATACAATTATAGCATGAATAAAAGACAATTATCATGAACAAGGAAATATAATAATAATGCTTTTATTATTGCCTCTAGGGCATGTTTCCAACACCAGCATCTTCGCCAGGAGTGGGATGACTGGCTCTTCGGGCAGCGGAGCCGAACTTCCAATCCGCTCCGCTCTCTCCGTCCACTCCTGAAACGACATAGTAAAGATCAGGCATCCCCCTGGGATAGGTAAGTAGAGGGTACGCCTTAAAGATGTAAGGGACTAACCGCATTAGCGGGACGGGCGAGTCTGTGCCCGCGGTCCGAATCCGCGGCCGGTGGCTTCTCGTCGCCCTTGAAGAGCAACTTCCAGGCGTCTTCGTGAGTCATTGCGAAGAGCCTCTCTAGGGTTTGGTGCTTATCCGGATCGAACTCCCATAGAGGAGAACCTCGGCTTTGGCAGGGGAGGATCCGGCGGACCAGCATCCCCTGAAACACGTCGACAAGCTTGACGTTTTTACTCACCATACTGTGGATGCGCGTTTGCAGCGCCAATAGTTCGTTCGATGAAGATCAGTTGGGACCTTTCTTTATCCAAGAAGTGAGCCGCATTGGAGCTCCATACTTGAATTCCGGAGCCGTCGCCCAAGTGGCGTCGCGTGGCTCAGTTATATAGAACCACTGTTTCTACCACTCCTTGACAGTCTCCACAAAGGTGCCCTTCGGCCATGTGACGTTGGGCATCTTGCTCACCATGGCACCGCTGCACTCCGCGTGATGGCCATCCACCACCTTCGGCTTCACATTGAAGACTTTAAGCTATAACCCGAAGTGGGGTTGGATGCGGAGGAAGGCCTCACACACGATGATAAACGTCGAGATGTTGAAGAAGGAATTCGGGGACAGATCATGGAAATCTATCCGTAATAATACATCAGCCCGCGGACGAAGGGGTGGAATGGAAACCATAGTCCACGGAAGAAATGAGGGAGGAATACCACCCTCTCTTTGGACTTCGGCGTGGGGACAACTTGCCCCATGGGCTGGAAGACGGTGGGCGATTTCCTTCGCCAAGTACCCGGCCGCCCGGAGCTTAGTAATGTCCTTCTCCTTAACGGAAGAGACCATCCACCTGCCCTGACCTTCGGACATGTTTGAGAGCTAGCTCAAGTGGAAAGGGGGACGAGAACTTGGGCGTTGGAGCTCGAGATTGGAAGGGCGGAGATGGGGAAGAGGCGTGGGAGAGAAAGATGGAATCCTTATCCCCTTATAAAGGCAGTGAATATTGAACGCCTCCCCCTTCGCCTAGAAACTCGCCTATTCCCAAGGGCTGTGTAAATGGTTTGGTTGGGTTACCCACACCCGTATTGATGAGAATCCCGCAATAAGGGGACGTGATCTCTGCTTTGACAAGACGTGCCAATGGCAACCGCGTCTTGAAACATGGAGTGTCAGACGAACAACGGTTTGGAATTATGACCGAACAGACGCAATGTCATGTTGCAAAAAGTTGTTAGCGGATTGGTCTCATGTAAAATTATATTCCCTCTGCGGTTGTGTGTGGTGTGTGTTGCAGGTCCGGACACATTCAATACCTCTGAAGACTATCTTGGAGTTCGGAAGGAGGAACCCGCTTTGCAATGCCGACGACAGATCTACGCGCCGGATACCTTGTCATTGAAGCCAGGTTCAGGGGCTATTGAGGGAGTCCTGGACAAAGGGGTCCTCGGGCGTCCGGCCTGTTAGCCATTGGCCGGACTGATGGGCTGTGAAGATACGAAGACCGAAGACTGCACCCGTGTCCGGATGGGACTCTCCTTGGCGTGGAAGGCAAGCTTGGCAATTGATCATGTAGATTCCTTTTTATGTAACCGACTCCATGTAACCCTAGATCTCTCCGGTATCTATATAAACCGGAGAGAGTCCGGATAGGCGGATACTCATTATCATAACCATAGGCTAGCTTCTAGGGTTTAGCCTCTACTATCTCGTGGTCGATCAACTCTTGTAACACTCATATTCATCAAGATCAATCAAGCAGGAAGTAGGGTATTACCTCCATAGAGAGGGCCTGAACCTGGGTAAACATCGTGTCCCCTGTCTCCTGTTACCATCGACCTCAGACGCACAGTTCGGGACCCCCTACCCGAGATCCGCCGGTTTTGACACCGAGACTCCTGCCCCCGTATATAAAGGAGCAAGGGGGGAGGCCGGCCGGCCCTTGCAGGGCGCGCCAGGAGGAGGATTCCTCCTCCTAGTAGGAGTAGGACTCCCCTTTCCTACTCCTACTAGGAGGGGGGAAAGGAATGAGGAGAGGGAGAAGGAAAGGGGGCGCCGCCCCCCCCTTCCCTAGTGCAATTCGGACCAGAGGGGGAGGGGGCTTGCGGCCTGCCCTGGCTGGCCCTCTCTCTCTCCACTAAGGCCCATGTGGCCCATTACTTCTCCGGGTCCGCAACCTCCCAACTCCGGTTTTCTCCAAATCACCCGAACACTTCCGGTTTCCGAATATAGTCGTCCAATATATAAATCTTTATGTCTCGACCATTTCGAGACTCCTCTTCATGTCCGTGATCACATCCGTGACTCCGAACTACCTTTGGTACATCAAAACACAAAACTCATAATACCGATCGTCACTGAACTTTAAGCGTGCGGACCCTACGGGTTCGAGAACTATGTAGACATGACCAAGACACGTGTCTGGTCAATAACCAATAGCGGAACCTGGATGCTCATATTGGTTCCTACATATTCTACAAAGATATTTATCGGTCAAACCGCATAACAACATATGTTGTTCCCTTTGTCATCGGTATGTTACTTGCCCGAGATTCGATTGTCGGTATCTCAATACCTAGCTCAATCTCGTTACCGGCAAGTCTCTTTACTCGTTCTATAATGCATCATTCCGCAACTAACTTATTAGTCACATTGCTTGCAAGGCTTATAGTGACGTGCATTACCGAGAGGGCCCAGAGATACCTCTCCGACAATCGGAGTGACAAATCCTAATCTCGATCTATGCCAACTCAACAAGTACCATCGGAGACACCTATAGAGCACCTTTATAATCACCCAGTTACGTTGTGACGTTTGGTAGCACACAAAGTGTTCCTTCGGTATTCAGGAGTTGCATAATCTCATAGTCATAGGAACATGTATAAGTCATGAAGAAAGCAATAGCAATATACTAAATGATCAAGTGCTAAGCTAACGGAATGGGTCAAGTCAATCACATCATTCTCCTAATGATGTGATCCCGTTTATCAAATGACAACTCATGTCTATGGTTAGGAAACATAACCATCTTTGATCAACGAGCTAGTCAAGTAGAGGCATACTAGTGACACTTCGTTTGTCTATGTATTCACACATGTATCAAGTTTCCGGTTAATACAATTCTAGCATGAATAATAAACATTTATCATGAAAACAAGGAAATAAATAATAACTTTATTATTTCCTCTAGGGCATACTTCCTTCAAGTGTTTCATCCTTTTATTCATCGGCAACTAATGTGCAATATACTAATCCAACCATGCCGATGAATGAGAGAATTGGCCATGCTACTACTAGCTATATTTGGCCAATTACTCTCAACCGTCATATGCTACACCTCATGTTAGTAATTTTTCGGCACCATACACAATTGTAGATGCTCATAATTCGGCTTCACACATTTCTGGTCATAGCCGAATAAATGTAAATTTTACAGGAGCGGTTGTGCCAAATATTGTAGAAGATGAGGTAGTGGTGGCTGCATTGAAGAGTTTAGCCCAGAATAAGAGGATTAGTGCTATTTGCCTTGAACAACATGAAAAAGGGCTATTTCCTGATTATGCGCAATAAAAGCTAAAGTTTTGCAAGAAGATGAATCTTTGCCAATTGATAAAACTGGCGAGAAAAAATATTGTTTTACAACAATGCATATGCCTTCACCTAGTACTACATCATATTATACACCCCCTATACAATTGCAAAATTTCGGCAACACCCGTGTGTCATTGCCGAAAGAATCTAAAAGCATTGGGGGCAATCATATCCGGAGTGGTCTGAAATTGAGAAAAAGCTTAAAGCCAATTTTGCCACTCGCTGCCAGAAACAAATACAAAAAGAATTGGCTCAGATAAAAGAAGCATTGCCAATTGGTAGTATCAATGAAAAGAAGGATGTTTCGGAACATGAAAGTGCTTCGGTTGAAAAAGGCAAATCAAGTGGTATATATTCCGAATCCATCAAATCCAAAGAGGCAAGCATAGGAAAACAACAGCGCTTGATTTTTCCGAAGTTAATGGAACCTACTTCCTACCCTATGAGTTCCGTGCCATAGAAATTGACAAGCCTCAAGAACAAGAGCTAGTAGTTGAACAAAGTTCTCCTGACAAGGATCTTCGAAGTAATAATGCACGGAATCAAGGAAAATATGATGATAAGGTGTTGAGGAGCCATCCAAATATATAGCAAGATATTGTTCAAGTCACACCACCATCATGCTCTCCCAGCATATTTGAAGAGGTATGCCTAGCAAGTAATTTTCCTATTTTTAGATTTGGTCACAACTTCATAGTTGATGCATCTATTAGAAAAATCCTCATAAGTAATTTTGAAAGACCAATGAAGAAGGGTAATTTACTTGTTAGCAATAAAGTTGTTATCGAGCATATCGGTCAGCCCATTGAGCCATTTATAAAGACCGATAATGACTCATTGTTGCGGCCAAAGACTTTCCCGTTGCTTTATCTAAAGTTCATATCTAGTTGGGTAGCTTTGCTTATTTCATACTTGGCTTGCACTTGGTCTCAATTAGACATGTGTGTTCTACATATTTTTGTTTCAGAAGTTTCAAGCCAAGGTTAAATTCTTTTGAGAAATCCGATGCTAATATAATATCTTATCCAAAGACATCGGGGATAGAGTGGAAAACACAATGCATAGCCGAATGGGGAGATTCCAAATCTGAACCATTCATTCGCTTATCTCCAAAGCCGTTCACACAGCAAGATCTGCTAGAAAACAAGAAGTTTACCTTCAATTCAAGCATGTGTGACCAAATATTTGATTTATTGCTGAAAAATAAGTACATAAGAATTCTTGATCACCATGTTGAGCAATCTATCCAAGGACGAATGTATTGTAAGTTGCATGATTCGTTCAAGCATAATTTTGTGGATTGCAACATGTTTCGTCAAATAGTTAAATCGGCCATTGAAAATGGACGATTGAAGTTTGTTGAAACATCAAGAGATGACCAGTCTATTCCGATAGGTCCTGATGGCAAAAAGTTTTCACATCGGCTGCTTCAAGCCGATCCATCTAAAGAGAAGGTAAAAACTGCAGTTTGTTGAAACATCAAGAGATGACCAGTCTATTCCGATTGGTCCTGATGGCAAAAAGTTTTTACATCGGCTGCTTCAAGCCGATCCATCTAAAGAGAACGTAAAAACTGCAGGTGATGGGATCAAGCTTTCAAGTGAAGAAGTTGTTGAAGAGCATAGTGAACATAATCTTGAGGGCAAGTCCATCGAAGCTACAATGGAGACGCCAAGGAATGGGGGGCATCAAGCAAATCCAATGGTCGATGGAAGTAAACCAAAAGAAAACAAAGGCCCAAATAAGCGCAAGTGTAAGAGATCAAAAATCACCTTCGCTGAACTATTGGATAAATATCAAAAGAAAAGTGAAGAGAAGAATGCTTATCATCCAAATCATGCAAAGAAACCAAGATCACCTCAAGGCGCAAATATGAGGATCGATATTGGCAAAGTGAGAATTTTAATACAACATATTCATATCCTTATTTTGGGTCGCCAATGCCAATGTCGTGGATGCCTCCCTATGCTCATATAGATCCATATCCATCATGGGATAGGTATGATACAAGGGCACATTCTCCATCTTATTTTAGACCAACTCACCAATATTATGCAGCTCCAAGAAGATCAAAATTTGAACAATCACATGTTAAAGACCGTTTCAATCATAAGGAATCGGTCCAAAACTCAAGGAAGAAGAAAGAGGTGGTCAAGCAAGTTTACCGTGTTAAAAGAGATGGCGGTAAGAGTGCAACTTCAGATTTGATCTCAAATGAAAAAGAGCCAATTAAAGTGTTGACATTGGCTACTAAAGGCAATGAGACGAAGCAACTAATTATTGAGAATCAAAGTGCCAAATCTGAAGAAAAGAAGTTGAGAGTGCACAAGGCCAAAAAGGAATTGCCATTGGTCAAAACAGAATCACAGCCGAGATGCCCACTCGGCTTATCGTATTGGCAAAAGAGGGAATTACAAAAACTTAGTGCACAAGAACTTGAAGAAAGGAACATGGCATAGGTTCCCAAAGGAAGTGCTCAAAATAAGAATTATGTGCAAGCTTCCATTACAATAAGTGCGGCAAAGGTGAAGAAGGAAAATAGTGAAAACTATGAAGGACCAAGATTAGGGTTTCAACATCTTCGGTCTACACATTGTCAATATTCTTCAACTATGTCATTAACGCCTATGCAATGGAATTCGTCATCAGGTATGATTGGTAACCCTCAATGGGCTTATTTTAATACATGGATGCAATATAATTTCTTACATCATGAAAGGGTATTACCAAGTCACTATACATTTGATTAGCTACAAGTTTGTTGCCGATCCAAAGGGCCAAAATACTTGATTTGTCATTTCATTTGTTTATTTCGGCCATATGTGCTTTGAATGAAGTTTACATGGTAATGGCCAATATTTATCTATCGTCCTAAGAGTATGTCAATGCATGGCCGATGCAATATTCTAACATCGTCCCTAGTTTGATAGGAGAGCGAGGCAAGGTACGTGCTCATCGAAATTTATATTTATATTTGAATGGAGTTGAGACATCATGACCGATGTCATTGAATACATGATGCATAGACCAATTCATAGTTACAGAATTGGCTAGGGGCTTATACTTGGTTTGGATATGTTTTGTCTTATGCGTCTTTGAGATCTATAAGAGGCCAAATCATAGCAGATTTTATTATTGAACATCAGATTAATGACATGCATAATATTGATACTAGCCTTGTCTCTTTAGTACTATGGAGATTATGTTTTGATGGTTCAATTCATAGCAATGGCCAAAGTTTTGGTGTTGTTTATATATCTCCTGATGGTACTATTTTTGAAGCCTCATGCCGCTTAGAATATTTTTATGCATGATTAATCAAAGCCGAATATGCATCGTTATTCTGATTAAATCTTTTACTTGCTATAGGTGCTATACATATTGAGGCTTTCGGTGATTCGTTATGAGTAGTGCAACAAATATCCAAGGGTTATCAATGTTTTAACGAATCACTTATAGTTTATATTGGGGTATGTCTAGATGCAAAATTTACCTTGAGTTGCTTTAAAATTGTTCATATATTTAGACATGACAATTTGAAAGAGTTGGCATAGCAAGCAGTTTGAAAGAGGGTGGAATTCCATCACCTTCCAGCAAGCCTACGAAGCAATTACTCACTCCCGGCGGTGAGCATCATGAAATTGGCGGTGAAGTAAAGTTGATGATGACGACGGCAACAGATTCCACCCTCCGGAGCCCCAAACGAACTCCAAATCAGCCTTCCCGGTGAACAACGGGAGGTGGCGGCGGCTCCGTATCGTAAAATGCCATGAATCCTTCTCTCTGATTATTTTTATTGGGAAATAGGTATATATGGAGTTGGAGTTAGGGTTGCCGGAGGTCCAAGGGCCCCACAAGCTCACAGGGCATGCCCTGGGGGGGCGCCCCTTGAGCTTGTGGCTCCTGGGTGGCCCCCCTCTGGTATATTTTCCGCTAGTATTTTTTTTATATTGCACAAATATTCTCCATAAATTTTCAGGTTAATCCGAGAACTTTGATTCTTGGACAAAAACAACACCATGGCAATTCTGTTGAAAACAGCGTTAGCCCGCGTTAGTTTCATTCAAATCATGCAAATTAGAGTCTAAAATAAGAGTAAAAGTGTTTGGAAAAGTAGGTACAATGGAGACGTATCAACGCTCGATTGTTTGGCTCGTGCTTGTTAGTTAATGAACCAAGCTGAACAATGTTTTTTGCTTGTTAAGATTAACGAGCTTAACGATCGAGCAAACGAGTTTCGTGACCTAACTCGTTTAGCTTGATAGTTTCCAATAGTTTGACTTGAGCCTAACCTAGTTCAGCCCACTAATAGTTAGCACAGCCCAGGGGCCCAGCACCCACCCCACTTCGTCCCACACTTATCCTAGACCTAGGAACCACCAGGAGACCTTGAGTCAACCACGACTCGTCTTCCGAGCCAGCCTCCAGGAACCAAACGAAGCGAGGGTGGTACGGCGGCGACCCTCTGCTCTAGTACGACGGCGGTCATCGACCTTCCAACGTCCAGACCCCTGGTATCCCCGCCCCCGTTCACCTCTCACCTCCGACATCTCCATTCCCCCAGTCCCGACCTTTTTAAAATTCAAATGATGCAAAGGTGCAACAACCACTAGACGGTGCACCAGACTTGTGTGTTGTTGCTGCTGCGTACTAGTGTTGTTAGTTGTTACTATTTGAATGCAATTGTTTAATTTGTTAAACAATACTTCTGTCACGTGACATATCCAGGAGCTTGGCACACAAGTCTAGGTAGTTAGGGAGATCTTGTTATTGTTATGTCATTTATCTTTGTATCTCTCTACTCCCTTATCTCCATGTATCTCTCCTGGTGGTTGTTGCTACCGAATCATGTATGCCTCTGCGAGAGCTGGCCTCGCCTCAATCAATATATAACTGCGGGCTGTCGTGTATGACAGTTGAGACGTTTCTACGAATCCTAACATGGTATACAGAGCCTCCCCCTTCCATCTCATCTAGCCATCATCTTCAACCTTTGCCCATCTCCCATCACCATGTCTTCCTCTAGCCTAAACAACATGATATCAGGACCTCTTACTCGCACAAACTATGTTTTGTGGCGAGCCCAAGCCCGATCTCAGATCATAGGGGCAGGTCTCTTTGGATACCTTGATCAAACAGTCCCAGAACCACCAGCCACCATTACCTCCAAAAGCACAGAAGGAAAAGACCAGATCACACCAAACCCAGCCTACTCCATCTGGTTGATTCAAGATCAACAGCTTATGGCATATCTGCTCCGCAACCTCTCCAAAGAAGTCCTAGTACAGGTCGCTTCCCTAGAAAAATCCCATGCCATCTGGTCTTCTCTCGCAAACATGTTTGCGGCTCAATCTAGATCACGTGCCAACAATTGCCGTGCTGCTCTTTCCAACGCCCAAAAGGGCTCCCAATCTGCCCAGCCTACTTTGGTCAGATGCTCGCGCTTGCAGACGAACTTGCCATGGCTGGAAAGCCGCTTCTCGAGGGGGAGTTAATCACCTTCCTCATCTCTGGTCTCGATATGGACTATCAACCTCTTATATCTGCATTAGACATCTGCACTGAGCCTCTCTCTGTCGATGATCTGTTCGGCATGGTGTCGAACTTTGATCAAAGGGTGGAGATGTTCCATGGCTCTGGATCGGGTGCTGTCAAAACATCCGCCAACGCCGCTTCTCGAAGGCGTGGTGGCTTCTCCAAAGGCAACCGCGACGGCTTCCCCAAGGGCGGCAGCAACAACGGCAGCAGCGGTGGTGGCTATGGCGGCTACCGCGGCAGCGGCGGCTACAACAACAATCACAGTAACGGTGGCGGCGGTGGTGGAAACTAAAACAACAACTACGACGGCGGCGGGGGCTACTACAACAACAACGGCCCTCCGCGCCCTTTCTACAACAACAATCAAGGGCGCCGCTTTGCTGGGTATGAAGAGTACGAAAACAAATGTCAGATCTGTAAAAAACTAACCATATTGCAAAAGAATGCAAATGGCTCTATGCAGAGGACAACTCCCAGAAGAAGCGTGTTGCCGCTGCAGCAGACATCTCCTATGGTGCCTACTCAAACTGGTATGTTGATTCGGGCTCCAATGAGCACATCACCTCGGATCTCGAGAAGCTGACCATGCATGAGAGGTACCACGGCAAAGATCAGATCAACACGGCAGAGAATGCTCCAGGTATGATGATAAGTCATGTTGGTCAGTCTACTGTTAAAACCCCACATTATGATATCCAGCTTAAAGATGTTTTACATGTTCCCGCTGCATCAATGAATCTTCTTTCTGTTCATCGCATCACTCTTGATAATGGTGTCTTCATAGAATTTCATCCGTTCTTCTTTTTGATCAAGGATCAGGTCACGAGGAGGGTTCTTTATCGCGGTAGATGCGTGCAAGGTCTCTATCCGTTGATTCCCAAGTTTTGCCAGTTCAATAAACAAGTTCATGGACCCTTCAAGGTTTCTTCAGAACGATGGCACAATCGTTTAGGCCATCCATCTTTCTCTATTGTTTATCAAATTCTTAGTAAACATAAGCTCCCATTTGTCGGTGAGCATGATCGTGAAACTATTTGTGATGCTTGTCAGAAAGCAAAAAGTCATCAGTTGCCTTACTCGATTTCTACTAGTGTGTCAACAAAACCCTTGCAACTTATTTTTTACGATGTGTGGGGTCGTGCCCCCTCTTCCGTTGGTAGACACGCATATTACGTAAGCTTCATTGATGACTACAGCAAGTACACGTGGATTTATTTGCCTAAAATATGTTTCGATGTCTTTCAAGTATTCCACAATTTTCAAGCCCTAGTTGAGAGAAAATTTGATAGCAAAACCATTGCCATGCAACCGGACTGGGGTGGTGAGTATGAGAAGTTAAATTCCTTCTTTCAACAAATAGGAATTTCTCATCATGTATCTTGTCCCCATGCTCATCAATAGAACGGTTCCGCTTAACGCAAGCATAGGCACATTGTTGATGTAGGTTTCTCCCTTCTTGCTGTCGCATCTATGCCGTTAAAGTTTTGGGATGAAGCCTTCCTAACTGCGGTTCATCTTATAAACTTGTTACCTAGCCGAGTCATCAACAATGAATCCCCAACCGAACGTCTTTCTCATACCAAGCTAGATTATGCCTCTCTCCGTGTGTTTGGATGCGCCTATTGGCCAAATCTACGTCCTTACAATAATCGCAAACTCGGTTTCCGGTCCAAACAGTGTGTTTTCCTTGGCTATAGTGCCCAACACAAGGGGGTCAAGTGCCTTGATGTTGCCACGGGTAGAATATACATCTCTCGTGATGTTGTGTTCGATGAAACAAAATTCCCCTTCGAAACCCTTCATCCCAATGTCGGTGCCCTCCTAAAACAAGAAATTCTTCTTCTTCCTACTACTCTTTCCGATGTTGATCATGGGGGTGAAAACAATAGTACTGATCAACCTTTGACTACTCATCATATTTTGCCCGAGTGTATTGCTGCAGATCCATCTTCAGAAGAAAATTGGGGTTCAAACAATGCAAATAGCAGTGGAAATGGCCATTATTTCATGTGTAACCCGGCTGGGAACAACGGAGCACGAGGCGGATCTGCCCCGGGATCTCCGCTGCATGCAGCAGGTCGATTTGCACCGGGATCCACAACTGCAGCACCTGGTCCCTCCTCGGTCTCTACGCGTATGGACGTGGACAGCGGGACCACAGGCAGCCACATGCAGCCCACCAGTTGCAGACGCGACAGCGCCCAGCTGCACCAACAGGAGGACGACACGTGACGGGATGGGACACGTGGGCCAGCACCAGATTCCTTTGGTCCCACATCTCCTGGCCCCGCCATATTGGATTGGTCGCCCGAGCCGCGGTCGCCCACTCCTGCGATAGCGACAGGATCCCCTTCAAGATTGGGGTCGCCAGCACCTGACGCTGACGCAGAAGAGACGCCACCTCCTGGATCGCCTGCACCACTGCATCCTGTGATCCCTCCTGTGGCACCACGCACTAGACTACAAAGGGGAGTTACTACTCGCCTAAACTATAAGAAGTTCTCTAAATTTGGAATGCTGTGTCCTACTTGTGAACCTAACACTTTGAAAGAAGCTCTTGATGACTCCAGGTGGAAAGCAGCTATGGATGCTGAATTCAGGGCACTGAAGAAGAACAAGACATGGCATCTTGTTCCCCCTCAGCAAGGTAGAAACTTGATTGATTGTAAACGGGTGTATCGAATCAAGAAGAAATCTGATGGTACCATAGATCGGTACAAAGCAAGACTTGTAGCCAAGGGCTTCAAGCAAAGGTATGGCATAGACTATGACGACACCTTTAGTCCAGTAGTTAAAGCTGCAACAATACGTTTGCTACTGTCAATTGATGTGTCCAGGGGATGGAGTCTTAGACAGCTAGATGTATAGAACGCGTTCCTCCATGTTGTTCTGGAAGAGGAAGTGTACATGAAACAACCTCCTGGGTTTGAAGACAGAAATGCACCATTCCATGTATGCAAGCTTGACAAGGCCCTGTATGGATTAAAACAAGCACCTAGAGCATGATATTAACGGTTGAGTATGAAGCTTCAAGCACTTGGGTTTGTTCCGTCAAAATCTGACACCTCCCTGTTTATCTACAACAAGTATCAAACCTTTATATTTGTTCTTATATACGTTGATGATATCATCGTCACCAGTTCCTCGAATGGGGCAGTATCAGCCTTACTCAAGGATCTAGGGTCTGGATTTGCTCTCAAGGACTTGGGAGACTTGCATTTCTTTTTAGGCATTGAGGTGAACCAAATAAACAATGGTATTCACTTGTCACAAGCAAAGTATGCAACCGAATTGTTGAGTAGAATTGGAATGAAAAACTGCAAGCCTTCACCAACACCCTTATCCAGCTCAGAAACTTTATCCTTGACAGAAAGAGAACCTTTGGCTCAAGAGGACATCACTAGGTACAGAAGTCTGGTTGGTGGTCTTCAGTATTTGACTCTCACCAGACCTGACATCTCTTTTGCAGTTAATAAAGTGTGCCAATTTCTTCATGCACCAAGCACAGCTCATTGGACAGCAGCCAAGAGAATTCTAAGGTACATAAAGAACACTTTGACCACAGGTCTTACTTTCAGGCGATCATCTTCCACACTTGTCAGTGCTTTCTCATATGCTGACTGGGCTGGCTGTTTAGATGATAGAAGATCAACAGGTGGTTTTGCTATCTTCTATAGTCCTAATTTAGTTTCATGGTGTGCCAAGAAACAAGCTACTGTTTCTAGGTCAAGTACAGAAGCAGAATACAAGGCCTTAGCAAACGCAACAGCAGAAGTTATTTGGATTCAGTCTATGCTCAATGAGCTGGGAATACCACAAGCCCAACCTGCTTGCTTATGGTGTGATAATCTTGGTGCCACCTACTTATCTGCTAACCCAGTTTTTCATGCCAGGACCAAACACATCGAGATAGACTTCCATTTTGTAAGAGAACGAGTTGCAAGCAAACAGCTAGATGTCAGATTCATTCCCTCCAAGGAAGAGATTGCAGATGGACTTACCAAGGCCTTGCCAACCAGAAGCTTTGAGGAATTCAGACGTAATCTCAACCTGATACAGTTGTGATTAAGGGAGAGTGTTAAACAATACTTCTGTCACGTTACATATCTAGGAGCTTGGCGCACAAGTCTAGGTAGTTAGGGAGATCTTATTATTGTTATGTCATTTATCTTTGTATCTCTCTACTCCCTTATCTCCATGTATCTCTCCTGGTGGTTGTTGCTACCGAATCATGTATGCCTCTGCGAGAGCTGGCCTCGCCTCAATCAATATATAACCGTGGGTTGTCATGTATGACAGTTGAGACGCTTCTACGAATCCTAACATAATTTATGGCATTGTGAATTTTTGATGCGATCATGAGATTCTTCTATGTACTGTGTTGTTTATTACCTTAATGTCCTTGTTTAATTTATGTCATTGTGAATTTTTGATGGGATCATGGAATTTTTTTGTGTAATATATGTCATTGTGAATTTTTAATGGGAACATGGTATTCTTCTATGTTCTTTATTACCTTAACGAGCACTCATGAATGCTCGCGAGCATAAAGAGCTCATAACGAACCGAGCCGAACGGAGGTTTTAGTTCTTTAGTATTAATGAACTTACTGATAACGAGCTTAATGATAACGAGCCAAATGAGCCGAGCAACTCGTTAATCCAGCCCTATTTTTTGTTGGAATTGTGTCGAATATTTTGTACAAGATAGGTTACAGTTGTATTCGAATTCAAACTATGTATAGACAGGGTAGAAGTCGTGTCTTAATATAACGCATGTATCCTAGGCTTCTTATATGATGTGGGAGATGGACACACAATGTAACATATGCCAGCATAACAAGCACAAGCACGCAGGGAGAGCCGGTGGCGTGTGCCGGCACCCGGACGGCCTTGGTGAGGTAATATAGCGATGTCATGGGATGAGCGTCCATAGCCAGTGTAACCATATCGGTGAACCTCGTTGACAAATCTTAGTGTCATGCTTGTGTGGGCCTAACTCGTCCAAATCGACGAACGTGCCTTAGATTATGCTTGACGGAATTTAATACCTATGTCCAAGGAGCATACGTCGTTGTCCGTGAGCCTAACTCGCCATCACAAATGCTCACTATGAGTCTATGATAACGATTCACGATCGATAACCTGTAACCACAGTAAGTCATGGAAACCCAGTCTCATGTCTACGTCGAAAGGGTCGATGCAAGATCCTATTGACGAGCCCATCGTGCCACTCTGAATCTAGGCGGAAGTATCATGGTTCATGGCTCTTCCACACAACCCGACATAGTGAATCCTAGGAAACCAACCCGCACATCCGAAGGTTGAGGTGGGGCGGTGATACTTAAGGACAATTCCAACATGTGGACGCGAACCGATATGTATTTGCCTTTGTTTCTGTCGGTTAGCGTCGATTGTAGGTGCTTTGTCTATCCTTGTCCGCGCAAATATTGCCAGTGTGTCCAACCGGCTGACCCATTTGATCCGCTTGGCTGAATTTTTTTCAACAAACATATTTATGCAAATGAAGCTAAAATTCATGCCGGCATCATGCCAACATACAAAACAAATGCCTCTCGGCCATAATTCATATCGGTAGACGTGCCAGCAGACGACATACATGCCAACATACAAAAAATCGCCTCTCGATCATAGTCCATGCAACATACAAAAAACCGCCTCTTGAACCAAACACTTTTTCTTGGGGACACCTTGCTCAAGTCGACCATCATAATCTCCACTTACTTGGAGATTAGCGCGAGATTCACCTCATTTGCTTTTGTTCGGGCATAGCTCTCCTCCATCTCGAGCTTTTTCTTCTGTATGGCAAAGTAGGTTTTCATTTGCTCCTCTTTCTCCTGGCACTTCCTCTCCCCCCTCGCTTCCTTTTGGGTCACGAATCCCTCCAAAGTTTCTTGCAAGGCGACTGTCAAAGCACCACGCTTGTCATCCAACTTGGAGTTGGTCTTCCCCCTTGATCGTTTCTCACCTTCACTGGGCTCAATGACTGCCGAGGGCCCCACCCTTTCTTTTGGGCAGCATATTACCCCTTAAACTTTGGGCACTCACAAATCATCGTCCAGCAATGGGTCAAGGTGAATGGCTTGTTCCCATGTTGGACCTTCAAGGTTTCCAAAAATTGGAACGCCTATAAATGAAGATGAAAGCAATATACATTCATATGCAATGGAGATGAAAGAACAACCAACAAGTTACACACATATGAACAAGGGGGAGGAATTGTATACCATGTCTTTGTTGCCTAGGCCACTCACGGGACGGCCGGTGATATTCTCAAGGGTGGCACAAAACTTGTTGCGCTCTTGTTGGATGGAGGCCCATCTCTTTTGGATTGACACGTCGCCACAGTCACTCTCAAACTTGTAAGGCTCAAACTTCCCATGTTCATGGAAGTATGTATGGACCGTGTTCCAAAACTTTGATCCATTTTGCTCGGCATCTGTCTTGAGATCTTGTCCAATTTCCATCCAAGCTTCGCAAATCAACTTTTCCTCATCCTTGGTGTATCCTCCCGTCCGATTGCTTAGCCGCCTCTTTTGTGCATTGGCTTGTTGAGAAAGCTCATCGTTAATGTCCACACCGTCTTCTGGACGTAAGTGTCTTGGTCGCGGCTGTCTTGGATTTGAGTCTTGTCGGGATCGTACCCTATGCCACCCTCGTTGATTATCTCTTGCATGTAATCGTTTTAGTACTCCGGGTCGTCCGTTGTCGGGGTCGGCATATCAACAAACAAGTTGCGAGCATCGGGATAGTTGCCCGTCGGGATGGCCCACGGGAGTTTCCTTTGCGTCCTGGTGGACTTGCCAGCAACAAGGGTGGCATTGAGATCAAGGGGAGGCACCACCGGGACATCGACAAGAAGTTCCAAGGTGACGTGGGGAAGTGGGACACGAGCAGATCATGTACGGGGCAGAACCCATACGTCGGCGGCGGCATTGACATGTGTGGCGACTCGGGAAGCCTATGTGGACACGTTGCGGACGAGCCCATGCTGGCCACGACAGCGCCGACACGAGAATGGATGGCTCATGGTACCCTAGCATGATGAGGGCCTGTTGCACAGCCTTGGCCCCGAGGGTGTCATTCTTCGCAGCGGTGGCCTGGGCGGCGACAGAGGCAACTTTTTTTCTCTCCGCCTCCTTCTTCCTTCGAGCACCCCTCTTTGCTGACTCCACGACCCTATCCTCATCGGTGAACTGCTTCTTTGGCTTCTTCAGGCCCACGGCGTGTTTGGCCAGCACGGGGACAGGGGTGGCCGAGAAGGGGACGTCGATGGGGTTTGACGTCTCGGCCATGTCAGGGAGGCGCGGGAGGGTTGAGGAAAGAGTGGAGCGTTGGTATGCCACAGACTGATAGGGCAGGAGATGATATGAGGAGGATGCCGCTGGCGCCCGCTGCGTGTCCATGTAGACGCAAACCCTGCCAAATTTTGGTCAAAAATAGGTCCAAATGGGCATCCCTTTATTTGCGTCGGCGCGTAGGCCGCATTTTGTCCGCTTAGATCCATACGGACATGAGAGGATGAAATAATTCGACGCGTTGGAGTTGCCCTAATTCACCGTGTAGTCATCTCCATCATCCATATGAACGACACGATAGGAGGACATAAAAAACAAAACAAATTTTAACTAAAGTTCCATACAAGCACGAATATCCATGGTCTCCCCAGCCGCGGGGCGTCAAACCATGTGTTTGAGGTGAGGGAGACCAACCAAATCAGCCGATGAGGACAAGGGCCGGTGGTGGCTAGACTATTCTCTTTATTGTCACTTCAAACTTAGTTCAAGTGGGTTCGGTTGAAAGTTTAATTTATCTGTGTGAGGAGCATTTGCTACTACCTCTCCTGTCAAATTATCAAGGACATAAATGTGCATGGAGGAAATGATTTTTTTTTCATCATAATATATGTCTCATCTATCTATTATATAATTAAGACAAGAGTCAAACAAGCCATCACGTTGATCCACACAGATTAAATTATCTTGGCCATTAATTTTATATATTAAAGGCTGAGATTTAAAGATGCATACGTTACATACAAATATTGTTACGTAAGAATAATTGAACATGTCACGTACAAATAGCCATACTTTCGGACCAAAGCCAAACGTGATGGACATGGACACTAATTGGAGCGGTACAGATTTGACAGAATAAAAAAGGTAACTTGGAAGGAGCAAGTCGGCAATCAAACGGCTGAAGCGGTTCAGCGCACATGCATATAGAATACTGAAATCTATTATGACTTGGACACGATGGATGGATAGACCATGCATGGACACCTAGGCTTCCAACTTTTTTTTACTGGACCCAGGCTTCCAACTTCTGAAAGCAACATGACAACAAGAGTCAAACAAGCCATCACGTTGATCCACACAGATTAAATTATCTTGACCATTAATTTTATATATTAAAGGCTGAGATTTAAATACAAATATTGTTACGTAAGAATAATTGAACATGTCACGTACAAATAGCCATATTTTCGGACCAAAGCCAAACGTGATGGACATGGACACTAATTGGAGCGGTACAGATTTGACAGAATAAAAAAGGTAACTTGGAAGGAGCAAGTCGGCAATCAAACGGCTGAAGCGGTTCAGCGCACATGCATATAGAATACTGAAATCTATTATGACTTGGACACGATGGATGGATAGACCATGCATGGACACCTAGGCTTCCAACTTTTTTTTAGTGGACCCAGGCTTCCAACTTCTGAAAGCAACACGACAAGAGCCGTGACTACGTCAATAGGTCATGCTTCATGCGATCCCGCAGGGGACGAGACTTGCCTGCTCCCCTCCCGTCTTTCTATCCGTCTTTCCGCGACGCCATTGATTTGATTGAAAGAAAATAAAGCCGGCCCCCCGAAAATCGGGAATGATTAGATTAGAAAGAAAAGAAAAAACAGTAGTAGGATGAAGTGGGAAGCGGATGGGAGCATGGGAAGAGAGCAGGCAAGCCGGATCCTCCCGCAGGCGCATCGTCGCTGATGCTGCTGCCACGAAGGCAGCAGTCTACTACTTAGAACAGGGAAGAACAATCAGACATATATGGGTTTCACCAAAGCATCATCTGTTTAGCTATCTGCAAGATATATATGAATATGGTCATAGCACGGGCCGTGTGACCTACGAGCCTGCAGCAGTGGCTGAGCCGTGTCGTGGGACAGGACGGCAACAATGTGGCCGTGTGGTTGGTGACTTATGGTTGTGGCGGCACGATCGAGTCGAGTACGCGTGTGATCATGATCTGGGGCTTCAGCTGAGCATAACACAAGCATGTACGTACACATGCATCTGAAGATGAAAAGGTGCGTTGATTGATCTCTCTGTTGCATATGCACGTACACTAATAGCTTCTTTATTATTCAAGAAAAAAGATTCTTCACGGTACCAGCTATTACATGGGATTGTACAAGCTAGGCTATATAATCTATGCATGCGTTTGTGGAGGTATATGCATTTGTTTAAAATTTCTAGATGAGATATATGATGCATGCGTGTGAGATCACTTTTCGGTGAAGTAACTATACATATTTCATACATAGGCGTCCAGTGTTTTTTATAAAATCAATTTGATTAAGAATCAATGGTGATATAGTGTTTGGATATAATTTTATATATTTAATTGTCTACAAAACAAATTTCCTAATGCTTCACTCTGTGTGTCATTTTCTAGCATATTATTTTTTCTGGGTACAACACGCATTGTAACTCTTATATATGCTTCGCCAAATAAATGACATGCTTTTTGGAAATGTTCTAGCATATTAATTATCGATTCAAGTTCTTGCGTATTACATGCCCACTTCAAAAACAATAGTATTCTCTTGATGGACTGGAAGAAAAATATGTATAATATGTTTATGGATCAAGAGCAAACATCTCTAATTACAGGAGGGTAACCCAGTTTTTGAAGTAAAATCACAACACATGGATTAAAAGTCTTCATGAAGTAGAACTTCCTTCAGTTTTATACAAGGAGAATTTCCTTATACTTTTCCCAAAATTCATTCTTAATATATGTTTTAGATAAGACTATTATTTGGCTAGCAACAAAGTAGCGGTTTCATTAAGCTTTCATGCCAGTCAGCAACAAAGTAGCGGTGCATTTTAAAAGGGTAGAAAAGTATATAAATGTACAGAAACAATGTACAAGGCAAGCATGCTATGATGTAAAGCATGACCGTGTTTTGGCTACAACACTATGAAAAGCATGATGTACAAGGCAAGTTGTGAGGAGGTTGAGTAAGAGATAATAATATTATTTGTTTCTAATAAATATGTAGTGAAATTATGTTGTCTTAGAATGGCAAGGAGCATAGGACATTAGATTAAGATGGACATGTGTGTAAGTATATAAAATCCATGTTACACAGAAGAAATAACAAATGCAAACAATACCAATTATGAGCATATAAGATGAGAAATGAGTAAGTACACCGCTTTTGTAAAGTGCCTTAAAATTAACGGATGGAAAGGTACACCCCATGGATGGAGAGTGGAAGAGATAATGTCCTGAACATATCTGTAGTTTTCCATTGCAGGCACATATATGACTACCATTTATGTTTTGTTGTGGCATAAAGCTGTCCTCGGATACAATCCAATGCATCAGTATGGAAAGATCTTTGTAAAAAAGTACACAATCATATTTTTTTCAATACATACATTTCCGGTACTATATCATTTTATATCACAAAAATATATATGTGAAATAAATCAAATAATAGTTGATAACATGGCAAAATAAGAACATAATATGAAATATATTACATAGTAAATCTAGCCGCGCAATTGCGCGGGAGACCCAGCTAGTTCATATCATAAAGATTAAAATACAAGTCACATAAAGACCGACATGACGAAACTAAAAAGACAACAGAACGTCTGTGAGCTTGACACCAATACACGTCACCTGCCTCCGGCACCACCATAGCAGCCACCGTAAGAAAAAATGACGGATCACCTTCTCACCCGAGCTCGATGCGGTTCCATCGCTTATATGCAATTTTGCGGACCTCCAAGATGGCTCACCAAAGACGAAACCATTACCGTTGAATGAATCAGACCTGGGCAACACCCCGGACACACCATCGAACCGAAAAAAATGGATCACCTTCTCACCCGAGCTCGATGCGGCTCCATTGCTTATATGCAGCTTCGCGGACCTTCAAGGTGGCTCACCAAAGACGAAATCATTACCGTTGAACAAATCAGACCAGGGCAACACCCGGACACGCCATTGAACTCCAGATCTGGCACCTCCATGTGACTAAGACGCCGGATGAGGAAACCATACCTGCCATCCACGAACCACGCGCCCAGCACATGTTCCGTCATCCAGATGTCGTGGATACAGACCACAATTTGCATCTGCTCCTCAATTACCTCCCAAGCTCCGCGCCGATGTTGGAGCAGACGCCGTCGCAACGACAGAGCCCAATGACACATGTCCACCACAAGGATGCCGCCGCCGCCACAACATCCCCGCTTGAACAGGCTGGTTCCCAGATCCTTCACCGACAATAGAGACGATTGCCTCATCGGAGCAGAATCCGGAGCTTCTTTATTCAGCATCGTCGCCGCCGCCGCCGAAGCCAAGACGTCGAACGATCCAAAACCCTAAGCTTCTTGGGCCCTAAAATCTAAAAGCTAAAATGATCCACACGCGCATGATCCAACGATCCCCCTCACAATCGATGACCAAAATGTCGCCGACGAAGGAGAGCCGCCGGAAGACTGCGTGGGAAGGAACGGTTCTCATGGTGGCGGCGGTTAGGTTTCGCTACAGGAGGAAAACCCGTTCGTTTGCTTTACTAGCACAAGAGCCCGTGCGTTGCAACGGGGATAATACTTATCTCTCTCCCTCCATCTCTCCCTCGGTGTTGATGCTCTCGATCTTGTTGAGCGAGTGTATAGTGTTAGAGCTTGATGCTCCTCTAGAAGGCAGCACTTTTTTTTGTACATAAATCAATGTAAATAATTAAGGAGCAAAGTCATATAAATTCAACCAAAATGTTACAAAATAATTTAAACCAATATGATAATTCCTTTTTTTTGTGTCTCGAAAATCCAGTGATTTGTTGTACATGGAGCAGAGTACAAAATGTGCCCCCAAAATGATAAATAAAGTTACGATCAGAATTTCTAGAGATTAAATTTAGCTTTCTACCTCTCTTAATTATCGAACCAAGTCAAAATCGAGCTCTCCAAAGTTGCTTACACCAGTAATCTGCGCAAACATGTGCCCATTGTGCTCTCAAATAAATTCCACAATATCATTTGTACACGTATATCCATTTTATAGTTCGTATAATCCTCTTATACTCATGTTTTTACAGCTTGAGGCTAACAATTCTTTCGACCTAACATCGCCTATATGTCCCTTATGTTGTACATTGTGCTACTGTAAATTTTCTCAGAAAATGTAATGCGTTCCACTTTCACATGGTTTGTTTAGCTATCGCAGATGGCCCAATATGGTTGATTTATTTTATTAGCACCTAGAAGTACACTAAGTCATGAAAATCAACAATGTTCTTAATCGAAGAAGAATTGAAGAGCTAAGTACTAAATTACTAACCTTCAGATTCTCTGTGCCCGTAGCATCACTGTATGACAGCATACGCCACCGGCATGGATGCTCATGCAATCAGACCATGAACATACTCTGAACATATATCTCAGCCTTATCTCTAAACATAGGTGTAACCCGCCCTACCTCGGCATTGTGTCGTCCTCGTTAGCACAAATAAATCAGACTTTATTTCTCGGATCACTGCATGCAACGTCACACATGATGAATCAATCAAAAAACACCATCTGAAAACCAAAGAAAAACATTGTAGGAATAATAACTTTCTTTCACCAATCCTAGCTGGCACGTACTCTTCTAAAGCCTGGAGAAGATAAACAATGCTAAGAGTCAAATAGAACAGGAGTAGGAGAGGAGATAGAGCAGACCGTGCAACTACACACCCAAGGAGAGGACGACAGTTCCAGCTTGAAAGTTGGGGCTTGGCATGTTCCCCTCAGATCAAGTCAATAACACATGCAAGCAGTCGGCTGCATCTCACTTGAGGATCCGTTTGGCTGAGGCGTTCACTCCGGCGACACCGACACTAACAATGTGATCCAATCGGCGCCGGCAATTTGATCCGATTGGCAGAGTTAAGGGCCTGTTCGGTTCGCAGGAATTTCAGAGGAAACTTTGGAGGATATAGTTTCATAGGATTTTTCACCTTAGCTGCGTTCGGAGTAAAGGAATGGTGAACAGTAAAATATAGGAAAGTTCTCACATTCCTACAGATTTCACGGGATTTGCAACATTTACTCAGAACAATTTTTTTTGCTGATGCCCGAGGTGATGTACGGGAAGAGAGCATGCAGCGGATTAAAAAATTTAAACATGTCCATGGGCTGAGAGAGAGACACAGTGCACATCCTAATAAAAAATTGGGGAAAGCTGAATTGAGCCCACAATTCCTCTCGCACATTGCTGCTCCTCTGAATGCCTGGTCGTAAGCTTTCATCCGGCTTCTTGTTCCTCTGTTCTGTAGCTGTAGTCATCTTCTATTCCAACACATGATTTCAATCCTATGTTTTAGATACGTGCAAGCCGAACGCAGCCTAAAGGTATGAATTAGCCGCGAGTTTCCTTGGACCTCTGCTGCTCTCTATGCTGCCTTTCATCCTGCACATATTTGTAATTTTGTATGTCCTTTCTGTCTCTTGATAAGCCCTTCCATTAAATTTATATATGCATCAGACTGCAATTCTCTGGCCGGTGTATTCGTCGTTCCGCCGCCGCGCCAGCAACATGAACGCCGGCACATCCGGAATCAGCGCTGAACATGCCAGGATCTACACAGTGGCCTTCGTTTTCCCCTGGTTTGGTTGGCTGCGCTAGGCCCAACAGCAGAAGCATCAACCGCGTCTCTCCTCAAAATTCGCAGGAACCTTAGGTTGACCTCGAGTATGGATTCCCTGCCGGCGCCATGCTACGTGAGGCCCAGCTACAGCAGTCGCTCCGCATGGCCCTCGTCAAGATCGTTGGCGGTGAGCAATACAGATTCCCCACCGGCGCCATGGAACATGAGGCGACGAGCCTCGGGTCGGCAGCCTTGCACCCCGGTAGATCTTTAGGTTTATCGATTTGTTCCGATTCGATTCTTGAGATGCGATCTGAGGAAATTGAGAGGATTAATTCATCTTTATGGCGATTGGATTGGTTCTCAGAGTCCGTACGATTCTACTTTTTTTTTGAAAATCGTATGATTCTACTCAGGAGTCGGCAGGAACATGCTATGAACGAACGGACAAGAGTGGTGGGCATACGCCCCTAGTTGCGAGTAGATGGTTGACTTGCAACTGGGCCCCTACAAACATACGCACCCCCTAGTTGTGAGTCGATGGTTGACTTGCAACTGAGCCCCTACAAACATACGCACCCCTAGTTCCGAGTCGATAGTTGACTTGCAACTGGGCCCCTACAAACATACGCCCCCCAAGTTGCGAGTCGATGCTTGACTTGTGACTTGCCCCCCTACAAACATACTGCCCCTAGTTGCGTGTCAATCGTTGATTTGCAACTGGGGCCCTACCAACATACGCCCCGCTTAGTTGCGAGTCGATGGTTGACATGCAATTGCCCCCCTACAAACATACATCCCCCTGGTTGCGAGTTAATGGTTGACATGTAACTGGGGCCACTACAAAAAAGTACGACACGTCCTAGTTGAGAGTCGATGGTTGACTTGCAACTTGGCCCCCTACAAACATACGCCCCCTAGTTGTGAGTCGATGGTTGACTTGCAATTGCCCCCCTAAAAACATATGCACCCCTTAGTTGCGAGTCGATGGTTTACTTGCAACT
This sequence comes from Aegilops longissima, assembly GCA_021605205.1. Taxonomy (NCBI): domain Eukaryota; kingdom Viridiplantae; phylum Streptophyta; class Magnoliopsida; order Poales; family Poaceae; genus Aegilops; species Aegilops longissima. The sequence goes on from CM038678.1 coordinate 703,449,983, forward strand.
GGGCCCCTACAAAAATACGCCCCCCTAGTTGTGAGTCAATGCTTGAGTTGCAACTGTGCCCGTAAAAACCCAAAAACATATGTCCCCCCAAGTTGCGATTCGATGTTGACATGGAAATGGGGCCACTACAAAAAAAGTATGACGTGTCCCAGTTGCGAGTCAATGGCTACCTGCAACTGGGGCCGCTACAAACATCTAAAAAGCTACGATGGCAGCATCCGACGGGGACGCGACGGTGCTAGAACTGAAACCAGTAGTGTTTTTTGCTACAAGGACGGTAATTTTTTGCTGGAACGGTGATCGTTTTTTGCTGCGGCCGGCTGTGATTTTTGCTGGAACGGATGTGTAGTTTTTCTGGAGTCAATGATTTATTTTGCTGGAACCAACAAAGGGGGTGATGGGATTTCTGGAGTGTTGTTTTTTGTTGGGATCTACGATGGTTTTTGCTGTGTCCGATGGCGTTTTATTTTGCTAGAATCGTTGTTTCTCTTTGCTGGAACCAGCAAATGGGGTGATGGGATGCTGGGGGTGGCACGCATGGCGACCTTCAACCGGCGACACTCGACGAGGATGCGAGACGCAAGGCCCGGCGGCGTCGATGCTGCAACTATCGATGGGCGGGGGTGCTTTGACGCTCGACGAGGATGCGAGACGCAAGGAACAAGCGGAGCATCGATGTGGTGAAGCTGCATCTAGCGACATAATTAGCTCCATCAGGCATCAATTTTTGCTGGAACCGGCAACAACGTGGGACGGCCACACGACGCCACTAGAGTTGCTACTGCGGCAACGGCGGCCGATGTTGCCATGACCAGGCCGGTGATGCAAAAGAGTTTCTCCTTCTTCTTCTTCTTCTTCTTCTTTTTCTCCTCCTCCTCAGTGCAGGGTTCTTGTTAGGGACAAGATCCCGATCAGCATCCACCAATGGTTTAAGCCTAAGAAAGAAGACCCTGAGGTGTCTTATGTCAACGATATGCAGAAAAATGATCTTTGAACCGCGCTGAAGGCAAATTTCACCCTACCGCCAGAGGAGGATCCAGAGAAGCCAGTTAAAGAGCAATTGATCAAGTCTCATGCTCTTAAGAAGATGGTTGATCTATTCAGAAGGTGGAAGAATGAGCTGAAAACATCGTTTGTCGGCCAAGAAAAGACATCAGAATTCACCGGCCGGTATGAGAAGATCAGACATCACTGGCCTACATTTGTGGCCCACAAGACATCGAAGAAGAGTAAGAAGATGTCAGTGATAAACAAAAAAAATGTTGCGAAGAAGGAGCTTCACCATCGCACGGGGTTAGGTGGCTACCTCAAAGCCCGACCGTTGTGGGCCAAGGCTGAGAATGACCTGCTTGATAAACGGGTCGAACCAGAGACATTGAACTGGCCAGACCGTTGCCGGACTTGGTTCTTCGGGGTTGGCGGAACCTTGGACCCTGTATCAGGGAAGTGCGTTTGGACGAACGACCAAATTGACATACCCGTCAAGAAGCTTCGGCAGTATATCGATGCAGCGCAGCAAGGGAAGTTCGTTCCAGACAGAGAGAACGACGAGCTCACAATGGCCCTCGGGAATCCTGAGCACCCTGGATGGACACGAGGCACGCCAGGCTCCGTTCCATGGAAGGTTGGGTTTCCGGACACAGACGGTTACAAATGCCAGGTGAGGAGGAAGAAAGTGGAGCAGACCCAACTCCAGGCACTGCACACAAGGGTACAAGGGTACAAGGGCTAGAGGAACGAGAAGCAGTTTGCAGCAAGCGACCTGCCGAAGCTACCCCGCCATCTCAGCAGAGAAGCAGCATGGCTTCCACCGAGCTGCTTCAGCTGGAGTCTGTCTTCATGGCTCCTGCTAGCTACTCTGTCGATGCTATCACGGAGTCTCAACATTGCCACCTTATGACGCAATGGCACGACTTCAAAGCCAAGGCGGATGTCAGCTTTGTTCGACCTCCTGAATCCGACGCAACTTTTCACCGCCGTCCAATTCCAGAAAGATATGCTAGGGTGACGGTGGACGAAATAACGGAGGGATTTGAGGACCTCGAGCTTGACCACCCTACCGGTGAAGGGGAGACTCGGTTGGGTTCTGCTCTGAAGACTCCATGCCTATGGCGGAAGGAGCTCATCAACCTTCCGAACTGGACGCCTCCGCCTCCTCCTCCTCCTCCGGCGAGTCAGGGCACTCTGCCTCCTCCTCCGGCGAGTGATCAGGGCACCCAGCCTCCTTCTCTGGCGCGTGGCGGCACTCCGCATCCTTCTCCGTCTGTGCCGGCGCGCCCGAGCAGCCAGCCTCCTCCTTCTCCGCCTCGTCGGCAAGGGCAGAAGAGACCCACCGCCACTCCGGCTGCTCCGGCGCGTCGTAGTCCTTCTCCTCCGCCTCGTAAGCAAGGAAAGAAGATAGCCGTAGCCACTCCGTCTGCTCAAGCGTCTAGCAGTACAGCCAGACGTCGGAGGCAATACAGATTCGGTCCATCTCTCAAGCCTCTAGTGAAGTTACCATACGAGAGGACCGTGGAGGAAACCGCGAAGATCGTGGAAACCGAAGTGGCAAACTTCTTTCAAGCGGTGAAAGCAAAGAAACATCCACCTCTGGAGGAGAAGATAGATCCGGTGAAAGTAAAGCGCACTATCGATGCCCTGAAGAAACCACCACCGTCTCCGCCGAAAAACAATTATGAGCGCATTACTGAAATGGTATATATTGAAGCGGAGCGGTCGAGAAGTACTATCAGTGATTGAAGGTTAGCAGAACGACGAGCTGGGAAAAAAATTACCCAGCTCGGCGAACAAGCGAACCAATCGTGCCCCCCGCTCAAGGTGTCTAGTGATATCGTCGCTAATCATCCGAAGATTTTACCCAATACCAATCTTGGAGATTACCTGCTGAGGGAGTCCTGGATTAGGGGGCATCCGGACAACCGGACTATATACTTTGGCCGGACTGTTGGACTATGAAGATACAAGATTGAAGACTTTGTCCCGTGTCCGGATGGGACTCTCCTTTGCGTGGAAGGCAAGCTTGGCGATTCGGATATGTAGATCTCCTTCGCTGTAACCGACTCTGTGTAACCCTAGCCCCCTCTGGTGCCTATATAAACCGGAGGGTTTAGTCCGTAGGACCAAGAACAACAATCATAATCATAGATTAGCTTCTAGGGTTTAGCCTCTACGATCTCGTGGTAGATCAACTCTTGTAATACTCAAATCATCAAGATCAATCAAGCAGGAAGTAGGGTATTACCTCCATCGAGAGGGCCCGAACCTGCGTAAAACATCGTGTCCCCTGCCTCCTGTTACCATTAGCCTTAGACGCACAGTTCGGGACCCCCTACACGAGATCCGCCGGTTTTGACACCGACATTGGTGCTTTCATTGAGAGTTCCACTGTGTCGTCGCGATAAGGCTTGATGGCTCCTTCAATCATCTTCAACGATGCAATCCAGGGTGAGGTTTTCCTCCCCGGACAGATCTTCGTATTCGGCGGCTTCATACTGCGGGCCAACTCGCTTGGCCATCTGGAGCAGATCGATAGCTACGCCCCTGGCCATCAGGTCAGGTTTGGAAATTTGAACTACACGACCGACATCCGCGGAGACTTGATCTTCGACGGATTCGAGCCCATGGCAGGTGCGCCGAACAGTCACGATGAGCATGACTTAGATCTGCCATCGGACGGTGTTCGTGAGATCGCGCCTGCGGCTGCCCCGGCTCTTAATCTAGAGCAGACCGTGCCATCCGAGGACGGGTGGATGGACCCCGCCACGGAGGCCACACACTTAGCGGTGATAGAGCCGAACACAGGCTTCGCCTCCAATGAGGTCTGTGTCATCGGACCCTCGGACTCGTCTCCGGCCATAGGCTCCGAACAGCGCACATCCGTGCCTATAGAATCTAATTGGGCACCGATCATGGAGTTTACCTCCGCGGATATCTTTTAGCACTCGCCCTTGGGCGACGTGCTAAATTCATTGAAATCTCTCTCCCTGTCAAGACTCGCGGCCGAACTATGTCCGGCTCGAGTGGGGAGCGGACAACGAAGAAATTCGTCTCCCACCCGCCACCCACTTAATAGCCGATGTCGATGACATAACCGACATGCTTGACTTCGACTCCGAAGACATCGACAGTATGGACGACGATGCCAGAGAACAGGAACCACCGCCCACAGGGCGCTGGACAGCCACCTCATCATACGACATATACATGGTGGACACACCTAAAGAAGGCAATGGCAATGAGGCAATGGAAGATAATCCCCTTGAGAAGCAATCTAAGCACTGGCGTCATAGGCGCCGCCCTAAGCCTCACCATGGCAAAAATAGTGATACCGACACAGGAGACAATAACGCTCCGGACGGTGCCGAAGACGAAAACAACCCCGCCGGGCCAGACTTCGAGTAGGCCGAATGGGAAGATGGGCAAGATAGCCCCGATGAACAGGCAATGGATGGAGACTTGGAGGATGATAATTGCTTGCCCCTCTCCGAAGACGAGGTGAGCCTCGGCAACGACGAATTCATCGTGCCTGAGGATCCCGTCGAGCAGGAGCGCTTCAAGCGTCGGCTTATAGCCACTGCAAAAAGCCTGAAGAAAAAGCAGCAACAACTTCAAGCTGATCTAGACCTGCTAACTGATAGATGGACCGAGGTCCTGGCTGCCGAGGAATACGGACTCGAGCGCCCTAGCGAAAGTTACCCAAAGCGCAAGTTGTTACCTCAATTTGAGGAGGAGACACTAGAGCAGGATGCGGCTGACCGGCCACCACGTGGCCGGGACAAGGCGTATCAGCCCAAACACCAGCCCGCACCCCGGCGCCAGTCAAATAATAACACGAAGGCCCGAGGCCACACGTAGGACCTGCGAGATGTGTTGGAAAACAAAGCAGGGCAGTCAAGATCGATCTTCGGATCACGGGGGCGCGCCCCAACGCGTGTTGGCGATCATCACGCAGGATATAAATCCGGCCAGGCCGAACACAATCGACCAGACTCACTCGAACTGTGTCGTGATATAGGTCGGCATAGAGGCGCCGCACACCCCTTATGCTTCACTGACAAAGTAATGGACCATGAGTTCCTAGAAGGGTTTAAACCCGTAAATATATAATCATATGATGGGACAACAGATCCCGCGGTATGGATCGAAGATTTCTTACTCCTCATTCACATGGCCTACGGCGATGATCTACACGCCATCAAGTACCTCCCACTAAAACTCAAGGGACCAGCCCGGCATTGGCTGAACAGTTTGCCGGCAAACTCCATCGGAAGTTGGGAGAACCTGGAGGACGCGTTCCTAGATAACTTCCAGGGCACTTATGTGCGACCTCCGGACGCTGACGATTTAAGTCACATTACTCAACAATCGGGAGAGCCAGCCAGGAAATTCTGGACTCGGTTCCTAACCAAAAAGAACCAAATTGTCGACTGTCCGGATGCCGAAGCCCTAGCGGCCTTCAAGCACAACATCCGCGACGAGTGGCTTGCCCGACACCTCGGCCAAGAGAAGCCGAAGTCCATGGCAGCCCTCACAACACTCATGACCCGCTTTTGTGCGGGCGAGGATAGCTGGTTGGCTCGTAGCAGCAATACAGCAAGCCATCCTGGCACATCATAGGCCAGAGATAGCAGCGGCAAGCCCCGACGCAACAAGCACAAGCGTCACAAAAATGGGGATAACGCTGCAGACACGGCCGTCATTGCCGGATTCAGCGGCTCTAAGTCCGGTGAGCGGAAGAAGCCATTCAAAAGAAACAGTTCGGGCCCGTCCAGTCTGGACCGCATACTCGATCGCTCGTGTCAAATTCACGGCACCCCCAATAAACCAACCAATCACACCAACAGGGAATGCTGGATGTTCAAACAGGTCGGCAAGTTGAATGCCGAAAACAAGGAAAAGGGGCCGCATAGTGGTGACGACGAGGGACCCCGGTCGCCGAACACAGGAGGACAAAAGAAATTTCCTCCCCATGTGAAAACGGTGAATATGATATACGCCACCCATATTCCAAGCGGGAGCGGAAGCGTGCACAAAGGGACATCTACGCGATAGAGCCAGTCGCCCCAAAGTTTAATCCATGGTCTTCTTGTCCGATCACTTTTGATCGCAGGGACCACCCTACCAGTATCCGTCATGGCGGTTCGGCCGCATTGGTCCTTGACCCTATCATCGACGGATTCCACCTAACACGAGTCCTCATGGACGGTGGCAGCAGCCTGAACCTGCTCTGTCAGGATACAATGCGCAAAATGGGCATCGATCCCTCTAGGATCAAACCCACCAAAACCACCTTTAAAGGTGTCATACCAGGCGTAGAGGCTCGCTGCACGGGCTCGATCACATTGGAAGTAGTCTTCGGATCTCCGGACAACTTCCAAAGCGAGGAGTTAATCTTCGATATCGTCCCATTCCGCAGTGGCTACCATGCACTGCTCAGACGAACCGCATTTGCCAGATTCAATGCGGTACCGCATTATGCATACCTCAAACTCAAGATGCCAGGTCCTCGCGGGGTTATAACAGTCAATGGAAACACAGAGCGCTCCCTCCGTATAGAGGAGCACACTGCAGCCCTCGCAGCAGAAGCACAGAGCAGCCTTCTTAGGCAGACCTCCAGTTCGGCCATAAAGCCCCCGGACACCGCTAAGCGAGTCCGAAGTACTCTACAACAGGATCGCCCGGCATGTCGTGGGCTCGCCTAGCAATTCGGCCTCCATGCATCTTAGTCCCAGTCAAGCAGCGGAACTCGTGCCGCGCGTACATAATTACACACTTAAAATACCATGGGCACAGGCGGAGGCGCATCTATAATACGGCCCACAATGCGGCTCAACCGCCCCAGGACCCGTATACCTTCACCCTTTTTCTTTCTTGCAGGTCCCTATTTTTTAAAGGCTCTTCTGATAACCTGATCGTTGGACCCATCACGGGACGGAAATGCCAAGGAGGCAAGAAGCTTTGACGTACAAGGGAATTACCAGGTGGTCTCTGCTAACGATCGATATACCTGTTTTACATGCCCGCACGCAGCTCGCTCTTGGCTAGGACATGTCAAATAGTCCTATTTTGCTTATCGCACTACTCGTATGCATACGCCTTGACGTACTATTCAAATCGCAATGGAAAATAATGTACAATGTCAGCTTATTATTACATTTCTTTATTTCTTTCCTTGTTTGTTTATTTATTAAAATTCACAACCGTACACTTCGGTACGATCAGTTCGCCAGGGGCTTCAGTGTACCCCATAACACGGCAAGGAAGTCCGAACACTTTCGATAGTGCAGCACCTCGAACTTATAGCATTATATACATCAGCTCCGAATCATGTCTTGGGTTAAATGTTGGGTTTTCCCGGCTCCTGTGTTTTGATACCTTACGTTCCGCTCTATCGGCTAAGGTGCCACCGGGAGAACTACTGCGATTGTGCCCCGGTTCATCTGGGCGAGCACCTCAGTAGAGAAAGCCGAAAACTGACTGTCATGATGCGGCGAGAGCTGGTCGCTGTTTGAGAGGTCTCAAATCCGATTTAGGCGTGTATAGTCGAGGAATCGGGCTCATCCGATTTAGGCGTGTATAGCGCCCCGAGTCCGGCCTTCCGGATACTAGGGGTTTCGCCGAAATTTAAAATTATAGACTTCTATGGCTAAGTGAGAGCGATAAAGCTGTATAGTCTGACTGCCTCGTTCGCGGCGCTAAACACCTCCTTAAAAGGACCAAAAATTTGGATAAAGAGTGTTCATACTTATCCCGAACACCCCAGTACTAGTTACATCGGGCAGAAGCCGACGACTGGCAACTCTCAAGAATTTATAAACGGCCGCACAGAAGGTAATATTTTAAATTAACAAGCGCTACATAGCGCACATGAACTAGTTTTCGTAGTACATGATCAGATGAGTACATTCACTCGAATATTACATCCTTAGTACATTCCTTGGCCACAAGGCGGGCGCCATTCAGGACACTATCATAATAATTCTCGGGGCGGCGGTGCTCCTTGCCCTTCGGTGGCCCCTCCGTCACCAGCTTCTCGGCATCCATCTTCGCCCAGTGCACTTTTGCGCGGGTGAAGGCACTGCGCGCGCCTTCAATGCAGACTGACCGCTTTATGACTTCGAGCTGCGGGCAGGCAGACACAAGCCGCTTCACCAGGCCGAAGTAGCTGCTGGGGCCGGGGCTCGGCCGGCCACATCCGGACTATAAGGTCCTTCATGGCGAGTTCGGCCGCCTTGTGAAGTTCGACCAGTTGCTTCAGCCGGTCGCTCAAGGTCATCGGATGCTCGGCCCCAACATATTGGGACCAGAACAACTTCTTCTTCGAGCTCCCCTCTTCAGCCCGGTAGAACTCTGCAGCATCAGATACGCTGCGCGGCAAATCTGCGAATGCCCCTGGAGAGCTCCAAATTCGGGTAAGTAAAAGGAAAGTCTCCTTCACATGCTTTTTTTGCATATTGAATGCCTTACCCGCCGCGATCTTCTTGGCCGCCTCAATCTCCTGGAGGGCCTTTTGGGCTTCGGCCTTGGCGTCTCGTGCGCTCTGGAGGGCCTTCGCAAGCTCAGACTCTTGCGTCTTCGAGTCACGCTCCAAGGACTCATATTTTTTGATGAAGTCCTCGAGCTCTTGCTGGACCTCGCCGACGCGGGCCTCTTGCTTCTCGCGCTCGGTGCGCTCCTTGGCCGCTTTGTTTTCGGCCTCGGTTAGCGCCTTTTAAGGGCCGCCACTTCGGTCATGGCCCCTATTAAAGTTCATAACATTTTCATGAGCTACAACCATTCCTTCTTTATTACTATATAGACGGGGTATTATGTACCTTTGTTCTCCTCGAGCCGCCTCTTGACAAGGCCGAGCTCTTCTTCGGTCCGCTCCAAGTCCCGCTTTAGTCCGGAGACCTCCGCAGTGCGCGCGGCAGCGGCCAGCAGCGACACCTGCTCATTCACATAGACATACCCTGTTAGACTCCTGGCGATATTATTTGATCCTCTGTTCGGTTTTTCTTTCCGAACACCGAACAGAGCATCAGGGGCTACTGTCTATACCATGATATTTTTTATAATTTCATTTACTTACCTCGAAGCCTGTTAGGAGGCTGACGCAGGCTTCGGTCAATCCGCTCTTGGCAGATCGGACCTTCTCAATCACCGAACTCATGATAGTGCGGTGCTCTTCGTCAATGGAAGAGCCGCGAAGCGCTTCCAGCAAGTTGTCTGATGCCTCTGGATGGACAGAGGTCATCGGCACAGGTGGCTCGCCCTCCTTAGCGAGGGGCTGCCCGCCCGAATCTGGAACCGTTGGAGGTTCGGGCGCAGTATCCGGCTGGGGGGCAAGCTTGTTGCGGCCCCCGTTATCGGAGTCCATGGGGGTCTTTCCACCCATGTGCCCAGCGTCGGAAATTTCGCGCTGGGGCGTCTCCGGCACAATCTCCCCCTGGTCCGGTATCCTCTGGGACAACACCTCGATGTCGTCCGTGGGCCGGGGGGGGGGGGGAGTGGACGTCGGGAGGGAATCACTATTCATCACCGACTGACTCAAAGACCCGTCCGAGGAGGGTACGTCGATGTGAGATCTGGCCGGACTTCACGATCATGCTTGACATGATTAGAATCGATAAAACAATACGTACCAGAAGTATTATAGTGTCTGGATACTTACGACTTCGCCAGGGGCTTGTCCTGGGCAACCACTCCTCGTCGCTGTAGGCGGCTGTGGTGGAGTGGCCCGGAGGGAGGGTTTTCACCCTCTTGGACCCTTCGGCTTCCCCAGAGGGGGCGGCCTTCCTTTTCTTCTCCCCCCGGTCTTCGGGGGAGGCATTTCTGCTACCTCTTCCTCCTCATTGTTGGAGGAGTGTGCCTCGGTGTCCTCGGACGATGAGTCCGATACAACCTTGCGCCGGAGACCCTTCCTGGTCCCCGCGGCCTTCTTGTTGACCTTCTTCTCCGGCACCTCATAAGGCGCCGGAGACGGCATATCTAGCAAAAGAGCCGATGTTGTATCTTCGGGTAAGGGAGCTGGACAATCAATCTGCTCCGCTACTGCTACCCAGTCCTGATAAATTGACATGGAAGTTTAGATCCCCGCGGATGTGCTAGTAAAAGGCACGTCTTGCAGAATACAAAAACTTACCAGATTGGCGGAGCGCCTTGCGCTGAGTCCGCGATTTTCGGTCGTGGGTGGTGGTACTTCAGAAGCCTTGAACAGTACCTTCCAGACATCTTCGTGCGTCGTGTCGAGCTCTTGCAGCGTCTGGTGTTCGGCGGGGTCGAACTCCCACATATTGAAGGCCCGTCTTTGACACGAAAGGATCCGACGGAAGAGCATGACCTGGACCACATTGACAAGCTTGATTTTCTTGCTCATCATGTTTTTGATGCAGGTCTGGAGTCCGGTCAGCTCCGTTGATGAGCCCCAGGATAGGCCCTTCTCTTTCCAAGAAGTGAGCTACATAGGGACACCAGATCGAAATTTGGGGGCCGCTACCCAGTTGGGGTCGCGTGGCTCGGTGATGTAGAACCACCCCGATTGCCACCCCTTTATGGTCTCCACAAAGGAGCCTTCGGGCCAAGTGACATTGGGCATCTTTCCCACCATGGCACCCCTGCACTCTGCTTGCTGGCCCCCCACCACTTTCGGCTTCACGTTGAAGGTCTTCAGCCATAGGCCAAAGTGGGGTGCAATACGGAGGAAGGCCTCACACACGACGATAAACGCTGAGATGTTGAGGATGAAATTGGGGGCCAGATCATGGAAGTCTAACCCATAGTAAAACATGAGCCCGCGGACAAATGGGTGGAGGGGAAATCCCAGTCCGCGGACGAAGTGAGGGAGAAACACTACCCTCTCCTGAGGCTCTGGGGTAGGGATGACCTGCCCTTCGGTAGGGAGCCGGTGCGCGATGTCTGCGGCCAAGTATCCGGCCTCCCGGAGCTTCTTGATGTCCTCCTCCTTAACAGTGGAAGCCATCCACTTGCCTCCCGCTCCGGACATGTTTGAGTGACTTTTGCGGAAAAGGAGAAGGCTTGGGCGCTAGAGCTTGAGCGAGGGGAAATAGATGAGCGGAGGAAGAAGAGGGCGTGGGTGGAAAATGGGTGAATCCTTATCCCTTTATCGAGGCGGTGGAAACCATGCGCCTCCCCACTTGCCCCATAAAACTTGCTCATTCCCCCAAGCGTCGTGTTAATGGCGCGGTTGGGTTACCCACACCCGTATTGATGAGAATCCCGTGATAGGGGGACATGATCTCTGCTTCGACAAGACGTGCCAAGGAAACCGCCTCACAATATGTGCGGTGGCAGGTTAAGAAAAAACTTTTGCATAATGACCGGGCCACGGCGTGATGTCACGCTATGAAAAGTTGTCAGCAGATTAGATTTGTGAAATATATTCTCTCTACGATGTTATGTGGAACTTGTTTTGCAGAGCCGGACACGATCCTCGTGTTCAGAATCTTCTATGGAGTATTCGGAGAAGGAACCCGCCTTGCAATGCCGAAGACAATCTGCGCGCCGGACTCATCGTCATTGAAGCCTGGTTCAGGGGCTACTGAGGGAGTCCTGGATTAGGGGGTATCCGGACAGCCGGACTATATACTTTGGCCGGACTGTTGGACTATGTGTTGGGGAACGTTGCAGAAAATAAAAAATTTCCTACAGTTTCACCAAGATCTATCTATGAGTTCATCTAGCAACGAGTGATAGGAGTGCATCTACATACCTTTGTAGATCGCGAGCGGAAGCGTTCAAGAGAACGGGGTTGAGGGAGTCGTACTCGTCGTGATCCAAATCACCGAAGATCCTAGCGCCGAACGGATGGCACCTCCGCGTTCAACACACGTACGGAGCGGAGACGTCTCCCGCGCCTTGATCCAGCAAGGAGGAGGGAGAGGTTGAGGAAGAGAGCTCCAGCAGCAGCACGACGGCGTGGTGGTGGTGGAGAGGCAGTACTCCGGCAGGGCTTCGCCAAGCTTTTATCGGAGGAGAGGTGTTGGGGAGGGGAGGGGCTGCGCCTTGGATGTTGTGTGCAGCCCTCCCCTTGCCCCTCTATTTATAGGGGAAGGGGGAAGGGGGCCGGCCCCCTCTAGATGAGATCTAGAGGGGGGCGGCGGCCAAGGGGAGGGGGCTTGCCCCCCAAGCAAGGGGGGCGCCCCCACTAGGGTTTCCCCCTTAACCTTAGGCGCATGGGCCCAAGGGGGGGATTCTCCCAGCCCTCCAGGGGCTGGTTCCCTGCCCACTACGGCCCATGAGGCCCTCCGAGAGAGGTGGCCCCTCCCGGTGGACCCCCGGAACCCCTCCGGTGGCCCCGGTACAATACCGATATGCCCCCGAAACTTTCCGGTGACCGTATGACAACTTCCCATATATAAATCTTCACCTCCGGACCATTCCGAAACTCCTCGTGACGTCCGGGATCTTATCCGGGACTCCGAACAACATTCGGTAATCACATACAAGTCTTCCTAATAACCCTAGCGTCACCGAACCTTAAGTGTGTAGACCCTACGGGTTCGGGAGACACGTAGACATGACCGAGACGACTCTCCGGTCAATAACCAAAAGAGGGATCTGGATACCCATGTTGGCTCCCACATGCTCCTCGATGATATCATCGGATGAACCACGATGTCAAGGATTCGAGCAACCCCGTATACAATTCCCTTTGTCAATCGGTACGTTACTTACCCGAGATTCGATCGTCGGTATCCCAATACCTCGTTCAATCTCGTTACCGGCAAGTCACTTTACTCTTACCGTAATGCATGATCCCGTGACCAAACACTTGGTCACTTTGAGCTCATTATGATGATGCATTACCGAGTGGGCCCAGAGATACCTCTCCGTCATACGGAGTGACAAATCCCAGCCTCGATCCGTGTCAACCCAATGACACTTTCGGAGATACCCGTAGTATACCTTTATAGTCACCCGATTCGTTGTGACGTTTGGTACACCAAAGCACTCCTACGGTATCCGGGAGTTACACGATCTCATGGTCTAAGGAAAAGATACTTGACATTGGAAAAGCTCTAGCAAACGAACTACACGATCTTGTGCTATGCTTAGGATTGGGTCTTGTCCATCACATCATTCTCCTAATGATGTGATCTCGATTATCAATGACATCCAATGTCCATAGTCGAAACCATGACTATCTGTTGATCAACGAACTAGTCAACTAGAGGCTCACTAGGGACATATTGTGGTCTATGTATTCACACGTGTATTACGATTTCCGGATAATACAATTATAGCATGAATAAAAAACAATTATCATGAACAAGGAAATATAATAATAATCCTTTTATTATTGCCTCTAGGGCATATTTCCAACACTATGAAGATACAAGATTGAAGACTTTGTCCCGTGTCTGGATGGGACTCTCCTTTGCGTGCAAAGCAAGCTTGGAGATTCGGATATGTAGATCTCCTTCTCTGTAACCGACTCTGTGTAACCCTAGCCCCCTCCGGTGTCTATATAAACCGGAGGGCTTAGTCCGTAGGACCAAGAACAACAATCATAATCATAGGCTAGCTTCTAGGGTTTAGCCTCTAGGATCTCGTGGTAGATCAACTCTTGTAATACTCATATCATCAAGATCAATCAAGCAGGAAGTAGGGTATTACCTCCATCGAGAGGGCCCGAACCTGGGTAAAACATCGTGTCCCCTGCCTCCTGTTACCATTAGCCTTAGATGCACAGTTCGAGGCCCCCTACCCGAGATCCGCCGATTTTGACACCGACACCTGCCCGACGATGTACATTATGATTTCTTGGAGGTGGACGAACACAAATACCATTACGGGAAGCCTCTTGTCAAAGATGAATGATCTCTAACAACGATGATACGAAGATTTCATGATTGGTACATGGAAACCTGCAGAGAGTCTGGGGGGGGCGAATACTTTGACGCTGAAAGTTAAAGAGGAGCATGACCTCATTGGAATTGATCTGTTGTCTATTCCATTTGAGGAGTTCTTCCAGTTTTTCAATCAAAAGGCCCTCGATAAATTAACGGTCACTCGCTACTGTCTGTAAGTACTACTTCTGTCATTAAGTCTCGATATATAGCTCAGCTCTTTCATTGCATGTATTTATAATTATCCTCACTATATTATGCAGAATGAAGATCGTCGAATGCAGAAAAGCAGAAATGTATGATATTGGGTTCATTAACACAAATCTCATAGATGAATTTACGGTTAAATTTCAAGCCAAAGAAACCGAGGCCAAGTTGCTCAAATCGTTGGTAATAAATCAAAACAAAGATAAAATACTCTTTCCTTACAACTTCAAGTGAGTGTTATTGTCTTGTGCATATTCGGTGTCCCTTATTACTCGAGGTTATAGTAATGTAATTGATGAGTTATGCATGCGTGCGCAACTTACACTATATTCTCCTGGAGATTAAGCTTGAGCAGAGACTAGTAACCGTCTTAGACTCGAGACGAAAAGATTCTGAGACCTATGCGGACATGACTAAAATTCTCAAGAAGTAAGTTCAATCGATCATTATCGCACCATATCGGCAACTTTTTGTTCATTTCCTGATATCAAGTAATTATTTTCTTTGTCTCGCAGGGTTTGGAAAGTATTCACCGCACAATCTCCAGGACTGCCGAGGGAGCTGCAATTTACATACCCGAAAGTAAGTACTACTAGCTAGCTAGTTCCGCACATCTCCCGTTGATTCTAGCTACTTTCATCAATGCCATTTATAATGCTTTTATTATCAGTTTGATTGACCTCTATTTCTCGTAAAGTGCTTGTGCCAGGAACAAGGGAATGATTACTGTGGATACTACGTGTGCGAGTTTATCTACAACGCGACTTGCAAAAGTAGGCGGGGCTACTCTAAAAGCCAGTATGAGGTGCATAAGCAATAATATTCACAATTTCATTTTATTACACCATCATTTCTGTTGAGTTTCATTCATATATATATATATATATTGACCCCCTTCTTCAAATTAGACGTGGCAGATGCGGAATGAACTCCTACCACAAGATCGCATGAAAGCAATTCAATAGGAATTGGCTGGATTCTTTCTTGACCACGTCATCAATAAAGTCGGAGAATACCATGTTGCAGCTGAGTTCATATATAATTAGGGGATTATATTGTAAGAGATCTTAATATTGTATATATGTAGCCAGTAGCGTCGGATAGATATACGAAAACTTGTTGTTCACCCAATCTTTTGGAGAAGGAGAGGTCGATATCACTTCTCTCGGTATGCATATGTTCATGACGAACTTCTGTACTTAATAGTTTCCTTCATTTGCTTACTAGCTAGCGTGTCGAGGGCCTCTCTATACGTATAGTACGTAGTGTCGACCAAGCACGGAGATAAAAGAGGACACTTCTCTCTATTAGCTAGCTAACACCCTAAATTAACCCCCCAAAATCCCCTGAACCACCCTCTTTCAAAAAAAAAAATCAGCTCCTGCCAGCTGCTGACGCATGGATGTTTTTTGGTCCCGGTTGGTACTACCAACCGGGACCAAAGGCCCTCCTACCTGGGCTCGCCGCAGCGGCCACGTGGAAGCCCATCTGTCCCGGTTGGTGTAAGAACCGGGACTAAAGGTATAGGGCTTTAGTACCGACCCTTTAGTCCCGGTTCCCCAACCGAGACAAATGAGCCTTATGAACCGGGACAAATGACCCTTTTTCTATTAGTGGGAGTTGCTCTAAGGCTATCTTCCACGCCTGTTCTTTCTTATTACTGTCATCTCCGGCCATGTGATCCTCGCCGCGGAGAGATCGCAGCCGTAAATCTTCCAAGCAGTTTCGTACTGCATCTGGCTGCTGGTAAATGCGTTTGACGACGATGAGGAAAATGATTGTACACTCAAGTTGCTTCAGAAGATCAGATCCAGACTAATCATCGCCCGTGGCGGTACCACAAGGAACCCGCCAGCTTGAACGTCGTGCGGCCATTCGGGAGGTCCTGCTGAACATTATATTCCCCTATCATCACGTTTATTTGTTGACAAAAATTACAGAGCACTGCATGTGCCTCCCATTCCATCAATGCGATGCTTGGATGGTCTTTGACCACCTGGCCGGAGTCAGCCATCGTCTGGAACATCGCTCTTCATTAACATTACACTGGCAGCTCCCACCGTGCCAGTCACATAGTACCATCTAAACAGATAGATAGATCACATACATACAAACTACAAAAGCAAATCACAGGCCCTTTAACAAGATGCAGATAAAATTCAACACCTCTCAGTTCTCATGTCAGTTTGGGCTTCATTAATTTAGCCGGGCGCTGCTTATCGTGCCTTTCTTCTAAAACTTCTCATGTAGTCATGTCAACAAAGTAGCTAGTGGACACATGCGAGTCATTTTGTCATCACCATCTCTACTTCTAGCTGGGAGCAAAACTAGGGAAAATAATAACAGTCACCTCACAAGCTGATCTCAAACAACTTTTCCCTGTTGTATCAGCACCTTCTGCTGAAATGTTCCCTTCTCAGCCAGGCATTTCAGTCTCTTTTACCCAGCCAGGACATCAACGACCTTTTTTAACAGCAAGCTTTAGAATCAGCTGACCATCCCAACAATCAAATCATCAGATGAACGATCATCAGTTCATAGTTGCTTCACTTGTGGAGCATACATAGTCGCCGCTTCAAATACACATACAGAGAAGAGTTACAAATGCATACTTGGGCACATGTTCGCCACACCTAAATTTAGGTTGCAGGTCCACGACTTGACTGCCTATTTACAGCTTGTTACACTCACAACTATTCGACAAAGTTTATCCAAGGGTGTTGTGGATTGAAATAAAACCTAGAACCCCTCGGGCAAAGGCGACCAGGTCACCTTCACTGACATTAACGCAAAATCAGTCTTAATCTTTCGAGCACTAGACCCGTGGTTGCCAGCATTGAATAAACAATCATGTTCAGCGAAACTGGATGGCTCCGGGCCAACCTTGAACTTGAAATGTATCCAAGAATCTATCACCACGGCAATCACAGACCTTTTTAAGCTCCGTGCCTCATCAATGACTCCATCAAAGAGCTGAATTTGTTCCTTCAACCCACTGGTAAAACAGCCGAGAGACAGATTGAAGCTTCTTTGCACTTCTGATATGGCAACTTCTACAGTTGCCTCAACTGCATTTTCAATATTAGAAAAAGTTATGTCAACTCCGCCACAATCGCCATGGATGCGTCTCGTGAACACACTACGATTCCGCATGCCCATGTGGCCTAGAGCTGATACCCCATCGATCAGTTGTAGATCATGCTTTTTTGATTCAGCAGTCTTGATCCTCATGTCGTATTCGATTAAAATATCACCCAGAAAATCAATCCCTCGCTTGCACTATTAGAAAAAAGGCATAATGCTAGTGGCGCACCAGTTTTGCCTACTAATGGCGCACCACTGGTGCGCCACTAGCATCACGCCATTAGAATTAAATTCTAACGGCGCACCACCAGTGCGCCATTAGTATCTGGTGTTCTAATGGCGCACCAGGTAGTGCGTCATTAGTATGGCCCACAGTGCGTCATTAGAATGCCTTCCAGGGGGCCATATGTACCCATGTGCTCTGGCATACTAATGGCGCACCAGTATGTGATGCGCCGTTAGTGTGATTATCACAGTGCGCCATTAGTGTCTTGTGTGGTGCGCCACTAGTATGAATATTAGGGAATTTTTTTTCCTTTTCTGATATTTTCACAGGTTACAAAATATATTATTGGACAGAATTTAGACAACATCACACAGCAACAGCAGATTCATCGAATACAATAGAAGATTAGTCTCCGAATACAATTCATCATATTAGTCTCCGACAAAAGACCGAACAAAGATAGAACATTACAAGTCTCGAGACCGCGAGTAGCGAGTTTGTCTTCACATTACAAGTCGATATCGATCATCTAAACTACCATCACATAGAAGAGAGCTGCGGTCATCACGATAAGCATCATCGCGATGAAACTGGTCTTCATCCGGTTCCTCCAACGCTCCCTCCTCTCTCCCGCTAGATAGCGGGCGTATCTAGATTCCGCCTCTGCCCTAGCGGTGTACCCTTTGTAACTGCTACCGCAGAAACGGTGAACCATATAGGCTCCGCCACTCTGTAACCGCCGGGACCGAGTTTGTGTTCCCCTAAGTTCAACTCCCGCATTTCTTTCCCTCACTGACTTGATTCGGAGGTTGCCACTGCTCTCGCACTTGATCTTGAACTCCTTGTAGGCCTCTTCGCTGATCGAAGGATTTTTCGCCTTGATCTTCTCATAACTATCACCTTTCTCAATCATTCTCTTCACCGCGCTTCTCCAAGTAGACAGGGCCGTGCTCATCCTCGTGAGGGCGGCACTGCTCACTTTATTCCACGAGGCGTGTGTTTTCAAAATCGGCGGGAACTTGTATCGCTCGTGCAGCTTCGTGAAGAGGAGGTTGCGCAAATTCCTCGGTCCTTATGCCTAAGGTTCTCGGTGTTGATCGAGGCGGTGCTCGGAGAATGCACCCGAGCTGAACCGAGTACCCCTTGACTATATGTTTGGGCTCCGTTGGATTCCTGTCGGAGTCCACTTGAGTAAATTCCTCCTTGACGGTGTTAATTAGCTACTTAATTAGTATGACAGTGGGGCCCACCCCCCCTAATTAATTGTGATTAGTTTAATTAACTCTGTTGACTACTGACGTCAGCATAACATCATGCTGATGTCATTAATCTATTTTTTGAATTAATTAAATAATTAATTAAATTCCAGAAATTAATAAAATCTTTAGAAAATCATATCTTTTAATCCGTAACTCGGATTAAAATATTTTCAACATGAAAGTTGCTCAGAACGACGAGACGAATTCGGTTACACCCTCCGTTCGTCCGCCACACACTCCTAGCATAGCGAACATGGAACTTTTCCCCTCCGGTTCGTCTGTCCGAAAATGCTAAACCTGGGGAAACATTTCCGGATGTTATCCCCCTTCGCCGATAACGTGTAGCACCGCGTTAGAACACATCTAGCTCTGCCTGTTGTCCTGTTATGCTCTTGCTTGCTATGTATTTACTGTTTCTTCCCCCCTCTTCTCTCCGGTAGACCCCGAGACTGTCGCTGATGCCGCTGTGATCAACTACGTCACCGATGACCCTCCTTCTTGTCTGAGCAACCAGGCAAGCCCCCCCTTTGATCACCAGATATCGCCTATACTTCTCTATATTGCTTGCATTAGAGTAGTGTAGCATGTTACTGCTTTCCGTTAATCCTATTCTACTGCATAGTCTGTCATTGTTGCTACAGTTGTTACCCTTACCTGCTATCCTACTGCTTAGTAATAGGATGCTAGTTTTCCATCAGTGGCCCTACATTCTTGTCCGTCTGCTGTGCTGCACTATCGGGCCGTGATCACTTGGGAGGTGATCACGGGTATATACTATATACTTTATACATGATACATGTGGTGACTAAAGTCGGGTCGGCTTGTGGAGCACCCGCGAGTGGTTCACGGATTGGGGGCTGAAAGGACCTTTGTCCCAACGGCCCTCTGTATGGATCTTTGTGGCGGAGCGTCAGGGCAGGTTGAGACTACCTGGGTGAGAGGTGGGCCTGGCCCTGTTCGGCGTTCGCGGATACTTAACACGCTTAACGAGATCTTGGTATTTGATCTGAGTTGGGTCGTTGACCTTATACGCACTAACCGCCACGGGGACAAGATATGGGCAACCGCGTCGTGGTATCGATCGAAGCATTTCTTGACGTCGGCCGACAGCGCGCCGGATTGGATGGAACGCTGCTAGGCTAGGTCTGCTTTCGGCCGCCCTCGCAACATGCGGTGTGCTAAGGCGATGGGCCCGCACCCTGGCGCTTAGGTTTAGACCGCGTGCTGACCTCTCTCGTTATGCCTAGGTGGGGCTGCGACATGTTGATCTTCCGCGGCGGGCATGACCCAGAAAGTGTGTCCGCCAAATGGGATCGGCGTGTCGGGTAATGTGGTGCACCCTGCAGGAAGTTAATCTATTCGAATAGCCGTGATCTTGATAACAGGACGACTTGGAGTTGTACCTTGACCTTATGACAACTAGAACCGGATACTTAATAAAACACACCCTTCCAAGTGCTAGATACAACCCGGTGATCGCTCTCTAACAGGGCGACGAGGAGGATCGCGCGGGTAGGATTATGCTATGCGATGCTACTTGGAGGACTTGGTCTACTCTCTTCTACATGCTTTGCAAGACGGAGGCTGCGAGCGTAGTCTTGACAGGATTAGCTATCCCCTCTTATTACGGCATTCTGCAGTTCAGTCCACTGATATGGCCCTTTACACATATATCCATGCATATGTAGTGTAGCTCCTTGCATGCGAGTACTTTGGATGAGTACTCACGGTTGCCTTGTTCCCCCTTTTCCCCATACCTCTACCCGATTGCTGCAACCAAACGATGGAGCCCAGGAGCCAGACGCCACCGTCGACTTATTCACTACTACACTGGAGGTCCCTACTACTACGTGCAGCCCGGCGACGACCTGTGAGTAGTTAGGAGGATCCCAGAGCGAGGCGTCTTGCTTCGATCTGTATCCCAGTTTGTGCTAACCTTCTTAAGGAAAACTTGTTTAACTTATGTCTGTACTCATATATTGTTGCTTCCGCTGACTCGTCTATGATCGAGCACTTGTATTCGAGCCCTCGAGGCCCCTGGCTTGTATTATGATGCTTGTAAGACTTATTTATGTTTTAGAGTTGTGTTGTGATATCTTCCCGTGAGTCCCTGATCTTGATCGTACACATTTGCATGCATGATTAGTGTATGATTGAATCGGGGGCGTCACAAGTTGGTATCAGAGCCGACTGCCTGTAGGAATCCCCCTTCTAAACTCCTTGGCCGAAGTCGAGTCTAGTCAATTGCAAAACTTTTACTACCATGGTTGTGTGGCTTACGGGCCCACGTCACCATTGGGTGGTATTAGGATCTTTTACTCCTCGATCTTTACTCTGGGACTCTAAACTCTCTTCTACTCGGGTTAAACGATTTTTACTAACTCTGACTCTAGGTTCTCGATAATACTTTCTCCCGGAGAGCCTCTTCAGTCCGGATGATTACTTGGTGCACCGAAGGATTCTGAAGATACCTTCCGATATTCTCTTGAGACCTTGTGCCAATCGCGTTTGCAATTCCCCTTCCACCGTCAACCCTTATGGATAACTACTTGCAGTTGTTATTCTTACATTCATCCCCAGTTGGTCTTGTTATTACAAGATACCCCGAAATACTCGTCGTTGTTTCGATAATCTTTTGAGCTTACTGCCTTGCTGTTCTTTGTCACCTGAATACCCCTACGGATAATTATCGCTCTTATCGAGTATCCGCTCATCCCCCAGTTGTTCATGTGTTTCACAATGGTCTTCGAAATACTATTCGATCCTCCAAAAATCCTTAGTAGCTTATTGCTCTGCAATACTTGTCTGCTTGCATGATGGATGCTTTCCATATGTCTGTAATATTCGTTAGTATCCTTAGGCACCGTCATTTTGATCCTTTTGATTCAACATGAGTGCGAATGCACACAATCATCAGTTGATCCTTTTAAATTATCTTTCTGGCTCAGACGTCATTTTAAACGTGAGCTGGTTCTCAACCAATCCAATTGTCGTCGATTGTACCCCTAAGGCTATTCAACTTATCCATCCCTAATCAGAACATTGCTTCTGATCCCTTGATTTGAAAATCATAATTCCTTTGCATTTGAGCTCTGAATCAGTCAGTTGTTTCTATAATCCAATGCCTTTGCATTGTTACTTCCTCTGGTTGTGTGTCGATGCTCACCTCAGCTCCGTTGTGGACCAGCAGATCCTTTGTTGGATTTTATCGGATAGTGTCCTTCATATTCAATCACTTTGGAAGTTCTTTCTCCATTGGTAAATCCTATCCTCTGATTGACCAACCATACTCTGCTTTCGAGCTTGTGTTATTTACTCCTGAAGTTCATGGTATATGTTCTAACGAGCCCCGTTGGGTTGAACCTATGCCTTCCTTAATCTGGGTGAACTCGAAAGTTTTCATGGGTCATACTCCTCTGGTAATTCACCAGGTAGGTTTTGACACTGAAATCATTTTTATCTAGAGCAGTGAATGAAAGGTTATACATTGAAGAAGTGGGAGTCAACCTTGAACTTTGTGTTCATGCCCATGGACACGATGTATAACTTATCATGGAATCTGCTCGTAAAAATGATTCCCCCCTTGTTATAAGTTCATCTTGTATCCGTGGTTCGATCATTTATGATCGTGGTTTCCGACCATGTTCTCCTTTAAATACCATTTCTCGTGCAAGTTTAAGCACTTGTCTTCTGCAGAGTAATACCCCAGTCCAATCTCTACTTTAATTTGTCGTCGAGTATTACCCCCTGGTAACTCAAGGTTATCACAGAACTGCATAACTTCTTATGAGTTCTTCATGAAGTGCTACATTCTCATTGATTCCAATTTTTCACGGACTCTGAGTTATTAAACACTCAAAGACACCGATAACTGACTCGATCCGCACTGCGATTAAACAACTCTTGGTAACCTTCATTACTTACGAGTTTGAACTCGATCACGTCATTCCTAGCCTGCTTGGCTATATCCTTGTCCTGCCAATTTTAACTGTGCTACCTGGTCCCTCTTCCCGGAGCATAAATTTCGACGATGAGCTAATCTTACGCCGATCTTCCTCGTCATATCATTTGTCCTTGAACAACAAGCTAGATTTCGAGTTTGTGTCGTACCCATGGTTTCAATAACTATTCGCTTCATCATTCATTTGACTTGATGTCATCGCCGATCGGTTACATCTTCTTGAAACCTCTCGACAAATGTG